>CABHPP010122904.1:0-10083 GCA_902168425.1 Peromyscus attwateri | reverse complement strand
AAAAAAAAAACAAAAAAAAACAAAAAAGAAAAGAAAAGAAAAAAAGGACCAGGTCAACCAGGTTACAGATTAAGATTGTCACAAAACAACAGAGAGAACAAAAGAATGAGACAGGGCCTCTCTGCGGGTTCCATTGCTTCCTCCCCACCTGCCCAGCCACCTTCCCAGTGGTGAGTCCCCCTTACCCCGAGGCTCTGATCCTGGCACAGGCTACCCGGCTGGTGTGGGTCAGAAGGGCATAGAGGTCCCCTACCACAAAGCCCTAGGGAATGATACAAAAGGACACATGGGCATGGCGTAGCGGGGTCTGGACTCCAGCTGCAGAGGCTTTGGTGGTTTCCCGTCTCACAGGATACCACCTCATGCAGGACCGAAGTCCTCCGTGTGACGAGGAACCTGTGTAGACACTCACTGCACAGCGCCGCGCCAGCTGGGGCAGGTTCACCTCCTGGCCCAGGGGAAGGTGGGCAGTGAGGGCCTGCAGGACACTGAGCCGCTGCTCCTCCGACAGCACTGGCACCTCCAGCTCATGAGGAAATGCTGTGTGCACATCAGCGGGCAGGTCCTGGGCACGGCTTGTGGTGGCCACCACCATCAGAGGAGGGCAGCTGCAGACAGAGGGACGGGCAGAGTGGAGAACACAGCCGACAGCTCTTGAGCTGTGGGGATGACTGGTGTCAGGACTGGGTAGGGAGGAGCGCCGTCCAGAGTCCCAGCACCACCTGTGGGGACACTATTGAGGGGGGTCTGTGCGTCACAGGGGGAGCTCATGAGGACAAAGGCTTCAATCTAGTGCTTCCTCCAAAATGCTAGACTGCACCCTCCCACGTCTGGTGACTCCTAAGAATTCAGGCCCTGGATAGGCAGGTGAGATTTCTGAGACGCCAGCCTGGGTGAGGAAATAAGGAATAAAGGGCTGCAAAGACCTAGGAGGGAGCTTCCCCTTCATCGCCCGCCTCTCTCTAAGTACCTGCTGAGAGGGTCCTCATCAAGGAGGAGGTGACGCAGTGTGGCTACCACGCGGGCATCCTCTCCCAGCCCATCGCGGTCCCGGCCCAGAAAGTCCACAGCTGTCAGCAACAGGACAGCAGGCCTGCAGCGGCGGGCCCGGGAGAAGACGGCCTGCAGCCTTGTCTCCACGGCCGCCGCACTGCTGTCTGCACAGAGGCTGGAGCAGGGCACCTGTGGAGGAGAGAGAGGTGGGAGGAGTCAGAAGCAGACCGTCTTTCTGTGGAGAGCAGGGATGGGCGGAGGAGGAGCACTGACCGGGCCTTAGCTTTTGTTTACCCTAGCCATTCCTTGGGATATGCAACCTTGAAAGGACCTCTGAGGAGCTGAGCATCATGGGCTATACATTAGCCCAGACTACTGGGCTCCAGGGTTAGGGCTGCTAGGTGGTAGTTCTGAGGGAACAGAGGAAGAGAGAGAGGCAGAATCTGGGCTGGGGGAAAGTGCTTGGGGTCCTCTCCAGAGGCCCTCACCTTCAATAAATGGAGCCCAAGGCGGCTACATGCAGCCGTGACTGCTGTGGTCTTCCCACTGCCCGGGGGCCCTCGAAGAAGTACACAGCTGCTTCCTGTGAGCAAGGCTCCTCTGCAATTAAAGAGTACACACTGTCTGCCACTTTCTGCCCAAATGTGAAGACCCCAGTCACACAGGGGCCCTTGGGCCCCCAAAGCATCCTGTTTCTCCTTGTGCCTCCCTAACCCCCATTCAGGCAGTCTCCACTCTGAGGCAGTCTTGTACCCTCTCTGGTGCTCAGGCAGAGGCACTGAACTCAGAGTGCTTTGCAGCCACAGACCACTGTGCCTTCAGTGAAGCCTAGCTTGAGAGCTCTGGTCTGAAGAGCACAGGGAGGGGTCTGGGTTTAGACCTGGGCCACTGGAGTGGGGCACTGTGTCCTTCAGGGATGGAGTGGTAAAGGCCAGGGAGGATCATGGGCTCCCCAAGTGGAAAATTAGGCTCAGCGACAGCACCTGGGAGTCTGCTGGTGGCCTGGACTAGGTGTCCTGGCTTGCGGCCCCCAACTCTGGGTGGACCATTGGGAGCTACTTCTCTGGATGTTTCTCCGCAGGGATGCTCTGAGCAGGCCCTTCTCAGGCCTGGACTCCCACCTCACTCACCCAGGCTGCAGGTGAGGCTTCAGGACGGCACAGAGCTCGTTCACCAAGGCCTCCAGGCCTGGAGGAGACAAGCTGTCCCAGGGAGTGGACCTTCCTGAAGGCAGCAGTGGAACACGGCTCAGGGCAGAGCCTGCCTGTGAAAGGTGGGAAGAAGCCCATGACTCTACAGTGTTCCCACCCCTCTGCCAGGTCTCCTCCCGCCCAAGGCCTTACCATGTATAAAGAGGTGTGGGTGGTATCTGCCAGGAAGGCACTGGCTGGCCCAGCTGGGGCTTCCCCAACTGTTTTCTTCACTTTAAAAAACACCTCCCGCCACCTGTAAGAAAGAGGCCAAGGAACCCGAGACGAGAGTCCACATCTGCCCTCTCCAAGAGCAGGTGGCTCTCTCATAAAGGATGGACTTAGGAGCGGCACAGGTGACTACCCTGAGGCTGGCGTGACAGGGGCTGGGAGGGGGGAAAGCAGACGGTCCTGTCTGCCTGACTGGACCGTAACACCGCTGAGGGCAGCTGTCTGTCCTCCTGCACCCCCGTCCTGCCTGACTGGACCGTAGCACCGCTGAGGGCAGCTGTCTGTCCTCCTGCACCCCCGTCCGGCCATCAGATAGCCAGGAGGGCATTTCTCCAGGCACGTCTCCTAGCCACCTGCTCCAAAAGGTGAAGCCGCCATCACTGAACATTGCGACCTATGGCCACTTCCCTGGCTTCAGAAGAGTCTCTCTCCTGTCCTCCTGTACCAGGGTCCCAGATCTCAGACCAAGGTATCCCTTGTTTCTTATTCAGTAATCCAGCAAACACTAAAAGTTAGATTCCTTAATAATGCCATCAAACTCTAGTCCCGGGGAGGCTGAAGCAGGAAAGTCATGGGATAGACAGGGTACTCTACAGTGCTACAGTGGAATGAGTAAGTCTCTGTCCTGCAATGATCTGTGAGGCTCTAAAGATAAATGGTTTTCATGTATTCTGAGTCCATTTGACAGGCTGGCGACTGCCAGGATCTGGGGGACAGGGAAAGAAATAGGGAAGGATAACTAGTGGGTAGTTTCTTTTTGTGGTTAGGAAAGTTCAAGAACTAGAGATGTTTGCACAATTTTGTAACTACAACGAAAACTACTGAATTATACATTTGTTTATTTTGAAAGAGGTTTCTCTGTGTTTTCTAGAATGGCCTCAAATTCATAACCTCAAGTGACCCCCTGTCTTGGTTTCTTAAGTAGGTGGAATGATGGGTACATGTCACCATGACCAGCTCAACTGTACCCTTTAAAAGGTTAAGAAAGGCCTCAAGTGGTGGCGTACACCCTTAATCTCAGCTCTGGAGGCAGAGGCAAGAGCATCTCTGAGTCCAAGGCCAGCCTGGTCTACACAGCAAGTTCCAGGACAGCCAGGGCTACATAGAGAAACCCTGTCTCAAACTCCCCCACTCCCAAGAGAGTGTAAGAGGCCAGGTTGTAGTCAAGGTCTTCCAATCTCAGAGTCACTTACTTTAATTTCAAAAGTGAACACTGGGGCCAACCAGCTGGCTGGGCAGGTAAAGGCACTTGCTACCAAGCCTGACTACCTGAGTTCAATCTCTGGAACTCACATGGTAGGAGAGAACCAACTCCTACAAGTTGTCTTCTGACCTCCATAAGCTCCCGAACACACATTTTTAAATAAATAAATGGAATTTAAAAAAATATTACTTCATCCTTTCAAAGAAAAAGACGCACAGCCCATAGACTCATCCTGATTCTAGTCCTGGTCTGGGTGTGTTAGGCATCTGTATTTTATGCAATCTGAAGGTATAACCAAGGCTAAGCAGTCACACCCAGTGTCACTGTGAACCAGAGGTACTTACGCTACTAACGTGGAGAGGGTAAGAACAGATAGCAGCTAGTAACTCAGTCTCCCGGACAGACGTGATTACATTCTCCTCCTTTTAATTCTTAGGTAGTGAGACACCAGGAACAATTACACTCTAGGCCTCTCTAAGACCCTTCAGGATGCCAACTCCTTTACTCAAAATGTCATATAGTTGCCAAGCTGCCCACTCTGGCAGCAAAGGTGGGTAGGAGTGCTTCCAAGTAGAGGAGGGTTTGCGTTACAAAAGTCTCGTAAGGGGCTGGTGAGACGGCTCAGCTGTAAAGTGCTACCCGATCAACAGAAAGGCCAGAGTCCAGAGCCCTAGGGTCACATAAAAGATGGGTAGCTATGGTCACCTGCCCGTAACCCCAGCAAGCATAGGAGGAGGAGACAGGGACTCACCAGGGTGAGCTGGTGAGACAAACTAGCCTAAAAAAGAGTTCCAGGTGCAGTGAGAGACCCTGCCTCAAAATATAAGGTGGAGCGCAATAAGACACTTGATGTCAACCTCGGGGCACGCGCGCGCGCGCACACACACACACACACACACACACACACACACGCACGCACACACGCACCTGCACACCCATGTTCACAAACACATACCCCAAACAATACATTTTCTCTAAGTATTATGGCTGGCAGTGGCTGTGTTAACTAAAACCTAAGGGAAAGTATGTGCTGTGTACCCAACCTAGAGCTTGGTGCATGCAGGTGAAAGCTCGGTGTCTGCGCCCAGCTCTAGTTCAGAAAACTGTACTACTGTAGCTGAGTGTACAGCCTCACACCTCTACCACGCCGGAAATCTTGTCAGTACACGCTGGAAGCAGTGTACAGGAAAGCAATGGGGGATGGCACTGTGGGGAGCTGGGAAGGGGCCGACTTCTTCAGTGGAGGGTGGTGCTCCACTTCAGGGAGTAGGACGGCAGGAGACCTAGACTTCACCAGAGCACTGCTGAGGGAGTACTGGGTTGTGCTCCAAAACGCCAGGGGGCAGGTGCTGGGGCGGCAGTGGAGCCGATGACTCCCAGGTAGCTCTGGTTGGGTAAAGGGAGGCTGAAGAGGGTCTATCAACGATGTAACTCCTTTTAGGCAATCTAAGGAGCTCCTGGGTTTCCCTCACCATGCCTAGGTTGCCAACGTCCTACACCTGCCCTTGAACTCAGCTGCTTACTTTCCCAACCTTGGTTTCCTGAGACCTGCTCAGGAAGAGCTTTGTGCTCGGCACCCAGAAGACAGGTAAGCTGGAGCTGGTCAGCAGCAGTCCAGAAAATGACCTGCTGGTGCTTTTTTCCTTTGACAGTATGAAGTGTGGGTGGTCTTCAGTTTTTCTACAGAAAACTAAGTCAGGGGCTGTGAGTTTAGTTTAGTTGATAGAATGCTTGCCTAGCCTAACCAGTGTCACCGTGAGTCAGAGGTATTTAAGCTACTAACTGGGAAGAGGTTAAGTGCAGCGTGCAGCGTGCAGCTAGAAGCTAGCACAAAGCCCTGGTTTGTTCGAAAGCACCACATAAAATTGTGCGTGCACACCTATAAATCTCAGGAGTTGGGAGTTAGAAACAGGAAGACCAGAAGTTCAAGGCCATCATTCACACATGTATTTTCAAGTTAGCCTGGGCTACATGAAACCCTTTCTCAAAAAATAATCCAAGTCAAGATGGGCATGGTGGTGCATGCCTTTAATCCCAGAATTTGGGAGGTAGATGCAGGTGGGTATCTGTGATTTTCAGGCCAGCCAGAGATCCATAGTGAGACATGTCTCAAAACAAAACAGTTAAGTCAGGCATGGTAATTCTAGCACTCAGGAGGCTGGGCCTGGAGAATTGCTCCAAGTTCAAGGACATTCTAGGTTACATAATGAGTTTGCGGCCACCCTGAGCTACAGTGTAAGACCCTGACTCAAAAATACAACACCACTGTGAGTTCAAGGCCAGCCCGATTTACAGAGCAGGTTCCAAGACAGCCAAAGCTACACAGATAACCATGTCTTAAAAAAAAAAAACAAACACCACCACCGTCAGCACCACCACCAACCACAACACACAGTACTAGCTCTTAGGCATTTGTTAAACCAGAGAGACGGGGCAGGAGTACCAGCCCAGATGCCAGGCCCGATTGGCCTAGGGTTACTATCACAGGGAGCACCAGGCACCAACAGGAATCAGGCTCTGGATGTTGACAAAGATGAACCAGGCCCTCCTGGCAGGGCGTCTCTCTTGGCAAAGGACACAGGACGAGGCAGAAAACTTGCAAATGATAGCTGTCAAAGTTGGGCTAGCCTATCTGTCAACTGTGCTCCCTAATAAAACACGAGGGGAGTGGTGCTCCCTTAGCGTCAGTCCCTGGTACTGTCGAGGGTTCCTTTTGCCTTAATAAATCTTTTTTTTTTTTTTTTTTGGTTTTTTTTTTTTTTTTTTTTTTTTTTGGTTTTTTTTTTTTTTTTTTTTCGAGACAGGGTTTCTCTGTGTAGCTTTGCGCCTTTCCTGGAACTCGCTTGGGAGACCAGGCTGGCCTCGAACTCACAGAGATCCGCCTGCCTCTGCCTCCCGAGTGCTGGGATTAAAGGCGTGCGCCACCACAGCCCGGCGTAATAAATCTTTTAAATAAACCTAAGAACAACAAAAGCAGGAAGGGCAGCGGGATGGCTCAGTAGGTAGAGGCACTTGCTGCCAAACCTAAAACCTAAGTTCTATTTCCAAACCCTGTGAGTAGGTGAGATCCTTCTCCTGAGAGTAATCCTCCGACCTCCACATGTGCACTGTGGCACTCATGTGCACAAAACCATGAGTGTGCACCTGAGTGCTCAGACACACACACACACACACACACACACACACACACACACACACACCACAGATAAATATAACAGAAGAAGAAAAAAACTACAGGCAATGGGAACCAGTCTAGAAAAGGCAGAAGACTACTGCCTGGGGTACATTTCCTTCCCTTCATAGAAGTAGTCTCTACTCCTTTCCCCCATGAAGCTTCATGAAGCCCTGGCTGGCCTTGAACTCATGATCTTCCTACCTCCACCTCCCAAGTATTGTAAGTACAGATGTTCACCACCATCCCCAACTTATACGTGCTGGGGATTGAACCCAGGGCCTTCAGTCAAGCCAGGCAAGTGCTCCACACTTAACTGTAGCTCCAGGTCCATTAAAGTGTTGTTTGTTCACTCAGTGGTGTGTGTGTGTGTGTGTGTGTGTGTGTGTGTGTGTGTGTGTGTGTGTGCTAGGCAAGTGGTTTACCACTCCTTACACCCCAGCTCTAGGCAGTGATTCTTAACCTGTCTTTGGTTGGTCCACTTGGGAACCAGAAACTGCATTTTCTTCCTCTCTAGCAGTAATAAAATATCCTTTAGCACAAAACTATTACATACAACTTGGGAGGAGACTGTTGAACTGCACTTAGCTTATGAATCTGGACCATAGAGGAGGAGGCAGCTGCATACCTGGGCAGTTTCTCCAGGCGTCCTTCCAGAATCTCAACGTGCCCAGCTGTTGGTACACACAGAACATCCCCTTCCTGGACCACCCTGCAACACATCAGTGGCCTCAGTCAGCTCACACTGGGAGTGTCAGGAAGTGTGTCATACTGACACATCTGGGCTGTAAGACCCATAGCTTCCAATTTTTAGGGAACCATTAAGACTTAGATTGTTGGGGAAATGATGGTGAGGCTGGAGATGGGTGCATCCCTGGCTCTTTTGGAGTGCTTTTTGACCACACAGTCCTTTTCTTCTTAGAATGCTCAAATCACCTTCCAAGGCTCCCTGCCACAACACTGACTATCATGCAGTTCCTAAGCCAGTAGCCCTGGGGTACCCGGACCTGAGGCATGGGCTGGACAAGGATGGAGAGGGACAAGGTGAGGTGTCCTTTTCCTTAGAAGGAGTAGGCAGCTGACCTGGGTGTGTGGAAGTGCCGGTAAAGAACATGGTCATAGTTTCCATTAGAGCTGTAGTGTGGTGAGGACACAATTTCAATGTGTAACTCTCTGGCAAACGGAGGCCCAGACAGCAGTGAAGAGCTTCTTTGGTCTTCATGGGTGATGGAGCCTTCCAGATACCTCTAACGGAGAAACAATCATCACCTTACAACCTCCAAGGAGACAGGTTTTACCCTCTTAGCAGCCACTGTCTACACTTGCCTTTTGTCTTTACAGTATCAAGGCTAGCAGCCTGAGGTAGCCAAACTGTGTATCTTTGTTGTCCTTAGAAAACCAAAAGCTCTCCTTCTAATGTGTACTAAGAAGCCATGTCAACTTCTTGTGACCCTGGTTCCAAAAAGCTGCCTGTAAAGAGAATCTTTCTGGACCTTTCTCTGAAACCTGTCACTTAGCCCAAAGCCAGTGAGGGGCAAATAAATGTATTTTTGAGTCGGGCAGTGGTGGCGCACGCCTTTAATCCCAGCACTCAGGAGGCAGAGCCAGGCGGATCTCTGTGAGTTCGAGGCCAGCCTGGTCTACAGAGCAAGATCCAGGACAGGCACCAAAACTACAGAGTAAACCCTGTCTTGAAAAATCAAATTTTTTAAAAAAAATGTATTTTTGTAAGTCCTGTCTGTTTTTGAGACAGGGTTTCATGTAGCCCAGACTGGTCCCTATGTTGGTGGGAGTGCTCTTGAATTCTTGATCTTTCTGCTTCCACCTCCCAAGTGTTGGGATTACAGGCAAACACCACTATGCCCTGCCCCTACAAGCTCTTTGAGTGACACTAGGCAGCTACTGGAATTGACACTAAGTGATCTTTTGTGAAGACACTGAATTCTGGCCGTGAGAAAAGGATATGGTTTTGTTGTCTCTTTCTAGAGCTCAGGTTGATCATCAACTCAGCAATTTTCCTGCCTCAGCTTCTCAAGTTCCAGGACTACAGATCGGAGCTACCACAGCCAGCTCCAGCGATAGCCTAACCAAGCTAAAAGGGCTGTTTCAGCTGAATGAGCTCCAATACACCAGTTTCCTTCAGTCGGAAGAAACCCACTCCCACTGTTACTCACATATGGACGTCTTAGTGGACTTGTTTGTTTAGTGTGGTTTGAGGGCTAGGGCTGGATCCAGGGCTTCTCGGGCTAGTCTTTCACCGAGTCACATACCAGCTCCATCTCACAGTATTAACTGGTCACTCACCTACCAAGTTTCTACACTGATGGACATGTTTTTACATATGACCACTGGGCACCTGAGGAGTTAAATCAATGCAAGAGCTGGTGTTGTTCTAGCTAGTTAATTTCAAGTACACTTATATGCTTAGAAACTAAACTGCATTGTACCCCCCCCCCCAGCACAACTGTATAAAGGCAGAAACCAAAACACTTCAAGAATGTCTCTTAAATGTATTTAATAAGATATCAAATACCAGGCACCAAAGATAACAAAGAGCCCTTTCAGGGAATTTACAATATATGATTGAGGATTAAATAGATTATATAATCATAAAAAGAATAAGGTAAATATCCTAACAAAGACTCAAAAGGCTGGAGGAGGGGAAATGGTGTTAAAGTTATGGTACTGAGATCATAAAAGGATTTAAGGAGTTTTTATTTTTAGGTAGGCCTTGAAGTAAAGGATGGTAGACTTTTATTAGAAAAAAGTTAGAATAGGAAGTCAATGAAAAGCGTAAGCAGAAGGTACCAAGTCATCATTCTGATGTAGCACCCAAGTTACTGATTAGCGTAAGAGTCTGGTACTTGACAGTGAACCTCACCTTTCACCTCAACACATGAGCTCTTCCCATGCACCACTATGGAGACAGTCTGGTAATGGAGACTGGGTAAACGAGGCTAAGAGACCTGAAGTGCAAAGTCTAAGACTGTAAGGCACAGGGGACCGAGATTCTACAGCTGGCCTTCCAATTCAGTTAAGACAGATAAGAAGGAAAAGCAGCACTCCTGACCTGAATTCTGAGCTCTCCCACTTCCAGGGGGTCACAGCCGAGATTAAAAGCCAGAGTAGCAGGCACAAACACCAGTCCGTCGGCGAGTGGCTCTCCCAGCTGCCCAGAGCTGGGTCCCAGTCTCTCGGACAGGTCCCAGCGAGGTTCTAGGACCTGTACTTTAGCCAAGTGCGGCTGGGAGGTGTTTGGTAACTCTCCGACCCGGGTCACCCATACCCATTCG
>CABHPP010122903.1:5821-18318 GCA_902168425.1 Peromyscus attwateri | reverse complement strand
AAAAAAAAAAAAAAAAAAATTAAATGGAACCCAGGCAGGGGTGGCATACACATTTAATCCCAGCACTAGGGTCTCTGAGTTCAAGGCCAGCCTGATCTACAGAGCAAGTTCCAGAATGGCCAGGGCTACACAGAGAAACCCTGTCTAAAAAAAAAAAAAAAATTTTTTTTGGTGGTGCACATCTTTAATCCCAGCACTTGGGAGGCAGAGCCAGGTGAATTTCTGAGTTCAAAGTCATCTTGGTCCACAGAGTGAGTTCCAGGACAGCAAGGGCTATAGAGAGAAACCTTGTCTTGAAAAACCAAAACCAAACCCAAACAAACAAACTAAATGGAACAGGAAGTCACCAAACACTTACTAATTCCCAGTAGTTACATTTCCATCCTGTGCCTAGTGTTACATTTGATCTCAATCCTTAGAACAATCTTCAAGCACAGAGAAAGAGTCTATCTAGAAACCTACCTCTAATGCAGTGGTTCTCATCTGTGGGTCACAACCCCTTTGGGGGCGACTTATCAGATACCCTACATACCAGATATTTACATAACGATTCCTAACAGTAGTAAAATTACAGTTATAAAGTAGCAACAAAATAATTTTATGGTTAGGGATCAACACAACATGAGGAACTATATTAAAGGGTCACAGCATTAGGAAGATTGAGAACCACGGATCTAAAGAGAACATTTACTGGGCATGAGAATGCACACCTATGATCCCAGCACTCAGAAGACAGAGGCAGACAGATCTGTGATTTCAAGGCCAGCCTGGACGATATAGCAAGTTCTAGGACAGCCAGGGCTACACAGAGAAATGCTGTCTTGAAAAGCAACCCCCCACCCCACCCCGCCACTGCCGCTGCCGCTACAAAAAAAAAAAAGTGATAGCAATTGGCAACATAAATGAGCAAAAATGGCTGCTGCAGGACAAGGCTCCTTGGTTTCAAATCCAGTTCAGATAGAAGCCACAGCTCTGTGGCTGAGAGAATCTATTTAACCTCAGGAAACTAATCTACAAACCAAGACCCAGGACATTATCAAGAACACCACCCTCTGAGGCTTTTGAAAGAAATTAAAACAGAACATGAATGCAACAATGCCTTGATTCCGGTAAGTGGCAGTCACTGTAATTACTGTTACACAGTCACTTAAAAAAATTCAAACTCTCAATGCTGCATTGATGTTCATTCAGCGTCTGTATTTCCTAGCAGGATTTCACCATCTGTTGTATACCAAGGATACAAGACAATTTCCAGCCTATAATTCCAGCATTCAGTCAGTAGAGGCAGGGGGAATCACTGTAAATTCAAGGCCATTCAGACTAGACTAGCTAGAGCCTTTCTCAAGAAAACAAAAAAATACGGTCTGGGGATATAGCTCCTTGGTAGAGTTCTGCCTAGCATGTGTGAAGCCCTGGGTTCAGTCGCCAGTACTGCAAAAATAAATAAATAAAAATACTGGGGTGGGGT
This sequence comes from Peromyscus attwateri, assembly GCA_902168425.1. Lineage (NCBI taxonomy): Eukaryota > Metazoa > Chordata > Mammalia > Rodentia > Cricetidae > Peromyscus > Peromyscus attwateri. The sequence goes on along the minus strand of CABHPP010122903.1, from coordinate 16,850 downwards.
GGGTTGAACTAGAGAGATGGCTCAGTATTTAAGTACACTGCTCTTCCAGAAAACCCAGGTTCCCTAGCACCCACGTGGTAGCTTACAACTGTTGTGGAATATTCCTTTACACTGTGTGAAGATGTGTCACTGTGATTGGTTTAATAAAAAGTTAAATGGCCAATAGCTAGCCAGGAGGTATAGTTGGGACTTCTGGACAGAGAGCTCTGAGAAGAAGAAAGTCATTGTCACCAGCCAAATGGAGAGGAAACAGCATGGGGAGTAAAGGTAACCAAGCCACGTGAAAGATTAAAAGATACGGGCTAATTTAAGCTGTAAGAGCTAGCTGGAAACAAGCCTAAGCTAAGCTTTCATAATTAATAAGTCTGTGTGGTTATTTGGGAGCTGGCAGGTGGGTTGGCGAAAGACTTGCTACACACAACCGTCCAGTAACTCCAGTTCCAAGGGACCCAATGCCCTCTTCTGGTCTCTGCAGGCATCAAGCACATACATGGTGTATAGACATACATGCAGGCAAAATATCTATCCACATAAAATAAGATAAATTGAAAAAATACTGGGCCACTGAGATGGCTCAACAGGTAGAGGTACTTGCTGTCAAGCCTGAAGACCTGAGTTAGATTCCTGGGGTGCACAGAAGGGGAGAACCAACTCCCACAGGTTGCTGTGGGATATTCTGTATGGCAAATGTGTTGCTAATAAAGCACTGATTGGCCAGTGGCTAGGCAGGAAGTAGGCGGGACTAACAGAGAGAATTAAAAGAGCAGGAAGGCAGAAGGAGACTGCCTGCCAGCCTGCCAGCCAGCAACAGCCAGGACAAGCAGCATGTAAAGATGCCGGTAAGCCACGAGCCATGTGGCAAGATATAGATTTATGGAAATGGATAACTTAAGATATAAGGACAGTTAGCAAGAAGCCTGCCACGGCCATACAGTTTATAAGCAATAGAAGTCTCTGTGTTTCCTTGGTTGGGTCTGAGCGGCTGTGGGACTGGCAGGTGAAAGAGATTTATCCTGACTGTGGGCCAGGCAGGAAAACTCCAGCCACACACAGGTTGTCATCTGAACTCCACATGTGTGCTGTGGCACAAACAAACCCACACACATACACACACAAAATAAATAAGTAAAAATAAGTAAATGTAATAAAAATTTTTAATAAAAATAAAACCATGAAATAAGAACTATTATCTTCCCACTTTTTCAAAATGTATTTTTATTTTATGTGCATTAGTGTTTTGGGTATATGTGCATATACCTACATGTATATCTGTGTGAGGGTGTCAGATCCCCTGGAACTAGAGTTACAGACAGTAGTGAGCTGTCATGTGGGTGCCAGGAATTGAACCCAGGTCCTCAGGAAGAGCAGAGCCATCTCTCCAGCCCCATCTTCCCACTTTTTAAATGATGAAACTGAGGTCCAGAGAGGTTAAATGACTTGACTTCCCACTCCCACGTCCCCAGTCCCCAGCAACTACTAATCCACAGTCTGTCTCTATAGATCTGCTCTTTCTGGAGATTTCAAATACATGGAATCAGGGGTAGAAGATGCCTCACCAGTTAAGAGCTCATACTGCTCTTGCAGAGGACCTGCGTTTCATTCAGAATATCCATACCAGGCTGCTCACAACTGTAACTCCAGCTCTGGGGGATGAGATGGCTTCAGCAAAGACCTGCACTCATGTATATATACCCTCACACAGACAACACATGCATATAGATGATTATGAACTAAATTTAAATCTTTGGGTTTTTGTTTGTTTGAGATTATAATGTTTTGGTTTTCTCACACAGGATCTTATTGTGTAGCCCTGGCTGCCTTGGAACTCACCATGTAGACCATGTTGACCTAGAACTAATAGATCCGCCTGCCTCTGTTCCCCCAGGGCTTGGGCCACCATGCCCAGCTTGAAATAAACTATTTTAAAATAATCAAATGGGCTATAGAGGTAGCTGAGTGGTTAAAAGCACTAGCTGCTCTTGCTGAGGACCCAGGTTTGGTTCCTAGTACCTACATGGCAGCTGATGAGCACCTGCAATTCCAGCTGATGGGGATACAATCCCCTTTTCCGGCTCTGCCAGCACTAGGGACTCACATCAGATTAAATAGTTGGGCATGGTAGCAGAGGCAGATGGATCTCTGTGAGTTTGAGACCAGCCTGGTCTAAAAAGAGAGTCCCAGACTAGCAGTGGTGACATAGTGAGACTCTGCCAACAAATAAATAAATATAAATAAATAAACAAGTGCCAGGCAGTGTGGTGCACACACCTTTAACCCCAGCACTCAGGAGGACAGGCAGATCTCTGTGAGTTTGAGGCCAGCCTGGTCTACAGATCAAGTTCCAGGACAGGAGAAACCCTGTCTCAAAAAAACAAAAACTAAAATAAGTAAATAAATGGGATCAGAGATGAGTGACAGTCTTTAAGCCTAGCATTCAAGAGGCTGGACAGTAGGATTTATAGTTCGAGACCAACATGGGTTACATAGTGAACTCAAAGCCAGCCACAATTACATGGAAAGAACCTGTCTCAAATCCAAAATAAGTAAAAATAAATAGCCAGGTATGATGCCATAAATCTATAACCCCAAGACTCAAGAGGTTGGGACAAGAGTATTGCTATGAGTTTAAGGCCAGCCTAGGCTATAGTTAGACTCTGTTTAGAAAATGAAACAGCTTTCTCTGTGGCAGCCAGGACCCTGCACATTTTCCCTGAAAAGTGGTGGCGCATCTTCAAGACCTCATCACTGATTAGTCAGTGGGATCCACATGCTCTCCACAGAAGTCCACTGCCACTTGAGCCAAGCCAAGCGCACCCCTGAATTTCTCCAGTTTTTTTCTTGCTGGCAAGACCCAGCATTTGACAGGGACAATAGAGTCTGTGTTGGAGAGCAAAGCCATCACTCATTATCACCTATTATGTGCTTGAGGAGCTTTGGTAATCTCAGGCGCAGCTCAGGTGATCTTGCTGGCAGTGACATAGGCCCCCCACTGTTCCCTCCTGTGGTGGTTTGGTCACCAGGGAGTGCAACTGTTTGAAAGGTTTAGAAGGATTAGGAGTTAAAGCCTTGTTGAAGGAAGTAAGTGTGTTGCTGGGGTGAGCTTTGAGGTTTCAAAAGCTCAATTTCTCTCTCTCCTCCCTCTTTCCCCTATCTCTCTTTCCCTTTCCCTCCCTCCTTCCACCTGTGGACCAGGATATAGCTCTCAGCTCCAGCAACAAGCATGCCACCACAGACCCTCCGTGATGACCATGGAATAAGCCTGAAACTGAAAGCAAGCCCCCAATTCAATGCTTTCTTTTATAAGAGCTGCCGTGGTCATGGTGTCTCTTCACAACCACAGAACAGGGACTAAGGCACCACGCTGAACACCATGACCCACATCCAACAGGCCAATGAGACTGCAAAGGAGGGGCCGTCGACAGCTACGGGTGCTTTCTACCAAGCTTGATGACCCAAGTTTGATCCCTGAAACCCACATGGAGGAAGGAGAAAACTCCTGAACATTGTTCTCTGACCACCACACCATGTGTGACATGGTGCATATATATGTACACACACACAATCTACAGTTTTTAATTATACTAGTTGCCACTATATAATTTACATGTAAAAACAATGCTCTCATTTAGGGAACACCCCTTGCGCTTCCTCTGAGGTGACCTTTACTAAGAAGCTAGGTGGAGGGGCTGGAGAGATGGCTCAGAGGTTAAGAGCACCGACTGCTCTTCCAGAGGTCCTGAGTTCAATTCCCAGCAACCACATGGTGGCTCACAACCATCTGTAATGAGATCTGGCACCCTCTTCTGTATACATAATAAATAAATTAAAAAAATAAATAATAAAAAAAAAAAGCTAGGTGGCACCATTGCAGGATGCTGGGATAAGAACACCCTCCTCTTAGCCAGTACACACACATCTGTAATCCAGCACTCAGAGGCAGAGGCAGGTGGATCTCTATGAGCTTGAGGCCAGCCTGGTCTACAGTAAGTTCCAGGCCAGCCAGAGCTACACAGAGAGACCTTGTCTCAAATTGTCCCCCCAAACACCTCCCCCCACACACACACATCCACAAACACACACACACCACACACACACACACACACACACCCATTGGTTCCAAGAACTCCCTCCTCTTGTCCCCACCATCTTCAAAGGAAAGTTGCTAGTTACTCACCAAGGCCTTTCCAACCTGGCCCCAAGACACTTCCTTACCCTTCTCAAGCCACACTCACCTGTGCCCTACAGAGTCCCACATGACCAAGGCCCTGGTGCCGTGCTCTTGATGGCTAGGACCCAGCATACGGGCAAAGCTGCAGAAAGAGAAGCAGGAGGTTTACACCTTCAGTGGACGGGGGTAGGGATACCCGCGCCTCTGGTCTCCAGAAATGCAGGCCAGAAAGTGTGGAGTCCAATTCAATTATCCACAGCCTGCTCTAGGCCTCAAATGTCCTTACCTCCTCTCCAAGCCCATTTTCTCACTGGACTTCGAGGAAAAGTCCCTTTGCAAGATGGAAAGGAAACATAAAAGAGACAACCCCCAGGAAGGCATTGTGGGAATCTTCTTTATTGCAGTCATCATTATCCTAGTTGTCAGTCAGGATGGCTGCCATTCATGACAACTTCCTGACTGCTTCATTCTACTTGCAGTGGCTCTTAAAGGCACAACCACCAAAAACAGGCAGGTGAGTTACATGGGATGCTCCAAAGGACCATTCTGCTGGGGTCCACCATGCAGCCTCTCTCAGCAGAAGCCACATGTAGATTCCTCACTGTGTTTCCTGGGCAGAGACCTGGGGAACAAAGGCACCCACACCCTCACAGCACCATTCCATCCTCCCTGGTCACAGTGGAGCTGCAGTCCAGCCTGAAGAGTGTGCCAAAGGTCTGAAGGCCCATTCCTGCCCAGCTGCTTTGTCTTCCACACCCAAAACCATCCAAAGTCACTTTAGTTGTCTTCAAATCAGGTCACAGAATAGCAGGAGACATTCCCTTGGCAAAAAAGGACACATTCTTGTCCTGTATCTTGTACTGGTAAGTGAGGCTTCGATCCCGCTGGGCTGTGAGCTGTGACGGCCTCCTCCAGAGGATCCTCAGCTGCAGAGATGAAGAAGAATGAAGGGATACCACCAAGTCCCTGCTCTGCTGGGAATCCCAGGCCTCCTGGTTACCTTCCACTGAGGCTTCTATGAGAGCTCAGGCAGATGTGTCATATGGTAATGGGACCAACTTCTACAACAAACATTACCAGCCAACAGAAAATCAAGGTCTGCCCTCCATTACAGCAGCTGTGTTTGCTTGCTTCCCACAGAAAAGGAAAAAGTCCTCCAAAGAAAAGCAGTAAAGTAGCCGGGTGGTGGTGGTGGTGGTGGTGGTGGTGGTACACACCTTTAATCCCAGCTCTCAGGAGGCAGAGGCAAGCGGATCTCTGTGAGTTCCAAAACCGGCACAAAGCTACACAAAAAAAAAAAAAAAAAAAAACCACAAAAAAAAAAAAAAAAAAAAGCAGTAAAGTATTTTCATGTATTTCCCTTTGGGAAGTTTCCCCTCCCTTCCCCTCTTCTGCCCTCCGTTCCACAGCCCTCTTTCTTTTCTTTTTTTCTCTGTGTAGCCCAGCTGTCCTGGAACTCACTTGGTAGCCCAGGCTGGCCTCGAACTCTTAGAGATCCACCTGCCTCTGCCTCCCAAGTGCTGGGATTAAAGGTGTGCACCACCACGCCTAGCTAATTTTTTTTTTTTAAGACGGGGACTTACCATGTAATTCTGGCTAGCCTAGAGCTCAATAATTAGACAAGGGTAGCCTCAAGCTCACAGAGATCTGCCTGCTTCTCCCTCCCAACTGCTGGATTTATTTTTAATTTTGTTTTTGTTGTTACTGTTTTGTTTTTTTGAGATTGGAGCAGGGAATCTTACTATGTAGCCCTGGCTGGCTTGGGACTCACTATATAGACCAAACCGACCTTGAACTCACAGAGATCCACCCACCTCTGCCTCAGGTGTGCACCACCAGGCCCAGAAATGTATTTTTAATTATGTATATGTGCATGTGAGTGCGGGTACCTGTGAAGGCCAGAAAGAAGTGTCAGACTGTCTGGAGCTGGAGTTCTAGGTGGTTGTGAGCTGCCAGATGTGTAGGCTAGGAACTGAATCCCTGTCTTCTGAAAGAGCAGACAGTGCTCTTGGCTCCTAAGCCCTGAGCCATTTCTCAAGCCCTGCTTAAAGTTTTTACATTAATTGATGTGTGTGTGTGTGTGTGTGTGCGCGCGCGCGCACTAAGACACACAGAGAAGTCAGAGGACAACTTGTGGGAGTCATTCTCTCCCTTCACCATGTGGGTTCCCAAATCCAGGTCAGGCTTGGCCGGAAGCACCTTTATCTGCTCAGCCATCTTGCCAGCCCCCAAGCTTTTATTTTTAAAGGAACTATGTTGAACAGAAAATGCAAATACTACTATAGTATAACTGAGGAACCCTGCCATTATTTGATAGTACAGCTGTAATCCATTCTAGACAACTGTCTCCTTTTTAGAACTCTGGCCACAGATGAGGCAACTAGGAAAAATGTTTCCTGCTCCGAGTCTATATGCCGCCTGGTGCAGGACACTGACTCACATTCACAAAACTCAGGACACCCAAGGTTTCCCTTCTACCCAAAGCAGCCCATGGCTCAGCCTGTGTACCTGTCCATGCACATCCTTGCAGAATCCAGTGGCCAGGCCCTCAGCTCGCAGGATTAGGTGGCTTTGATGACTAAGGCCACTCAGCAGGATGTCATTCTCCTCATCCCCAGCATTCTCGCTGTCATGCACGAGCGCCACCACATTTCCCTGCATCAGACACAAGATGGAAACCTGTTCCTTACCAAATGGGTGCCAGGCTTTCAGCATCTTCACACCCAGTCTCTACATATCCTCTCTCAGGTCACGCCCCCTGCTGCTGCTACAACAGCTTCTTCCTAAGAAGGACCCCTAAGCGGCTCCAGGACCCTAATTCCAATCATCTACCGGACACTTTCACCAGCAAGTCCAACCTACCCTTCCAACTCAAGTCATCTAAAAGCAAGCTCATCCTAGGAGCTCATTCTCTTCCTGAATATTATGCCACCGCCAGGGGCTGGCAAGACGGCTCAGCAGGTAAAAACACTTGCCATCAATCCCAATGATCTGAGTTCAACCCTCAGACCCCAAATGGTGGAGAGAGAGAAAGGACTCCTGGAAGTTGTCTGTGGCATGTTCATGCCCCCACTACCAAAGTAAGTTGTTGAAGAATCCAGTGGCCAGGCCCTCAGCTCACAGGATTAGGTGGCTTTGATGACTCAGGCCACTCAGCAGGATGTATTCTCCTCATCCCATTTGTTTTGGTGGGTGTTTGAGACAGGGTTCTCAGTGTAGGCATGACTGTCCTGGAACTTGCTCTGTAGACCAGGCTGACCTCGAACTCAGGGATCCACCTCCCTCTGCCTCCTGAGTGCTAGGAATAAAGGCGTGCCCTGCCGCCGCCGCCGCCGCCGCCACCACCACTCAGCCAAATTATTATTTTTAAAAACTTCACTTAATTGCCACTACTCTGCCAAGTGCCATTCAGTCAGTCCACAGTTCCCAAGAACTCACTGTAGACCAGCTAATACAGGATGGAAAAGAGCCCTGGAGATAGAAAGATGCTGATCATCTAAGGAGACAAGACCAGCAAGAAAAGACATAGGGGAGGGAGATCTCACAGGGGAGACAGGGAGGACACATGTGACCAGAGTCCTGATGGCTAAGCAAAATTAGCCAAACAGAAATGGAGGGTCTACCCCAACAAAAAGTGACAATCTTGAGGTATATAGTTCAGTGGTAGAGTACTTACCTAGTATGCTTGAGGCCCTAGATTTGACCTTGGCACCATATGGAGGTAAAAACTGACAGGTTGGGATTACAGGTGCAGCTTAATTTAGCACACGTTCAGCATGTACAAGGTCCAGAGTTCAATTCCCAGGGACTACTAAAAACTAAAACACAGTGGCTGGTGAAAGTAGGTAAAGTGCTCCTTGTGAAAGAATGAGAACCTGAGTTGGACCCCTAGCACCCATACAGAATCAAGTGTGAGCTAGGTATGGAGGTCCACACCTGTTCCTAGCACCCAAGAAGCAGAAGCAGCCTGGTCTACACAGTGAGTTTCCAAGATAGCCAGGGCTATATAGTAAGACCTTGTCTTTAAAGGGGGTAGGGTGGGGTAGAGGGATGATTCAGTAGTTAAGAGCACCAACTGCTCTTCCTGAGGACTCAGGTTCAATTCCCAGCACCCACATGGTGGCCCATAGCTGTCTGTGGCTTAGGTCCCAGGGGATCCAATGCTCTCTTCCAGCCTTCATGAACACCAGGCTATTAGTATACAAAAAGAATTTTAAAAAGTTAAGATATGAGGGCTAGGGATAGCTCAGCAATTAAGAGTGTGTAACTGGCTGGGCAGTGGTGGTGGTGCATGCCTTTAATCCCAGTACTCTGGAGGCACAGGTAGTTGGATCTATGTGAATTCGAGGCCAGTCTGGTCTACAGAGCTAGTTCCAGGACAGTCAATGCTAAAGAAAAAAAAAAAAAAAAAAAAAAAAAGTAATTACTACTTTTGCAGAAGACCCAAGTTCAGTTCCCAGCACCCATGTCATGTCTGGCAGCTCACAGCTGCATGTAACTCCAGCTCCAAGGGATCCAATGCCCTCTTCTGGCCTCTGAGGTCACCTATACTCACATGCACATACATAAATAAAAAATAAAAGTTTTTTTTGTTTTGTTTTGTTTTTTTGATACAGGGTTTCTCTGTGTAGCTTTGCGCCTTTCCTGGAACTCACTCTGTAGCCCAGGCTGGCCTCAAACTCACGGAGCTCCGCCTGCCTTAGCCTCCCAAGTGCTGGGATTAAAGGCATGTACCACCACCACCACCACCACCACCACCACCTAGCAAGATAAAAGAATCTTAAAAAATAAATAAATAAAAAGGCAGGTGTGAGGCCAGTGTGGTGTACACATCTGTGTTTCCAGGACTTGGGAGGTGGAGGGAAAAATATCAGACGTTCAGGGTTACCTTTGGCTACATATCAAGTTCAAAGTCAGCCTGCCTGGTCTATATGTGATCCTGCCTCAGAAAAAGCCAGGCAGTGCACGTGTAACCATGGCACTGTAGAGCATTGGGAATGTGGAGATGGGAATCCCTGAAGCTTACTGGCCAGCTAGTCTGGCCAAATAGATGCTCTTCATGCCCCTTACCTTTTCTTCCTTCGATGCTGACTCTCAACTCCTTCTTTCTTCCCCAATCCCTCCATCTTCCCCGCTCCACATTTCTCTCTCTGCATTAACCTGGATCCTGGCCCTGTGACTGTAGCCAAGATAGTCTCAGCAGTCCCTTGAACACAGCTTCCAGGCAGGACTGTGCATCCAGTCGCACGATTGGTCACACCCCTGCTAACACATCCAACTTCTCTCTGCCACTGTTCTGCACTCTGTGAGTCTGGCCTCTTCATACAATGTCCACAAGTTCGTATAGGCCATGTCATCACCCACTAAAAGTGGCCACTGTGGGAGAGGCACTGCCCTAGATACCAAGCCTCACTCATCCAATGTCTTTTTTTGTTTTGTTTTCCTCTTTGAGACACGGTCTTGCCATAGTCCTGGCTGGCCTGGAGCTATGTGGCTCAGGCTGGCCTCAAAGTTGAAGTTGGAGGATTATAAACATATGCCACCAAGTTCAGCCTCTCACTCAGCTGTTTCGTTCTCTTCCTAAAGTTTTTTATGAGCCTGTAGGGTGTGTGAGAGGATGCTGGCACACACAGTGAACGTGTAGAGGTCAGAGGTCATTTTGTGAAGTGTGTTCTCTCCTTTCACCTTTATGTGGGTTCTGGGGCTCAAATTCAGGTCACTAGGCTTGTGCAGCAAGCGCTTTTGCCTGTCCTAAAACTCCGACCCTTCTTCCACAACCTCCCAAGGGCTGGGGTTACAGCCATGTGACAGCATGGATACAGCCGCATTCGACCTTTCTGAATTCCATGTATGACACCTTAGCTGGAACTCACTGTGTAGCTGAAGATGACCTTGAACTTCCATCCTCCTGCCTCTGCCTTCCAAATGCTGAGGTTACAGTCACACATCACCAACCCAGTTTATACAGGCCTGGTGATCAAACCTAGGGCTTCAAGCATGCTACACAAGCATGTTGCCAACTGAGCTACATCCCCAACCCTACTTGGCTGGTTTTAACGTGATTTCATGAAAGGTTCTAGGCTCAATCCCCAGAACTTTCACCTATGAGGAAAGAAAACATGAAGGAGTTTACAGTCATGATTTTAACTGATCTTCAAAACTCACTAAGAAAGGACCCACAGGGCACACAGGCAAGGACTACAGCACTGTTCCACAGTGCTGGGTCAGCTGGGTCAGCCTTTAATTTCGAGGGGTTTATTATTTAGCACTACCAAGTAGGGTAAAGCAGGAAGGGTGGAACAAAGAATGTCTGGTCTGCCAAAGGAAAGCTAAACTCAAGCAAACAGAGAGAAAGCCCAACACACAATCTAGGTTCTCAGAGACCTCGGCAGAACACCACCAGCAGCCCCTTGATACCTTCCATTCACAGCAAACCATGGCTCGGCAGTACTGCATGAAGTCCAGCACAGAAACTGCCGCCACGCCCAGGCTCAGCAGCACACTGAGGTCATCCACCAACAGCACCGGGGACTTCCACGGTGTTTCCCCACCGTCCACAGGCTTCAGGGTGTCCTGTACAAACTCATACAGCAACTGGAGGTTCCCTGCACTGGCCTCCCTAGAGACACAGGAAAAAAGTCACCAGAGCTCACTCCACAAATGCTTTTTCTTCTGAGACTGTCTCATGAACCCCAGGCTGGCCTGGAACTCACTATGTAGTCAAATCAAGGGTGACCTTGATTTTCTGATCTTCGTCCTTCCACATCCTGAATGCTTCCTCACATACATGACAACTAGTTTTATGTAGTGCTGGGCGGCAGACCCAGGGTCTCATGCAGTGCTGGGCGGCAGACCCAGGGT
>CABHPP010122902.1:0-29979 GCA_902168425.1 Peromyscus attwateri | reverse complement strand
TTGAGCTCTGGGTTTATTATTTAAATGAGAAGAACACAGTATCACACTTGGCAGCAGCCTTTTGTAGGACAACCTTCTCTGTCCACCTCTTTGACCCCTGCAGTGCCTGGAGCTTGTCTGTTTTCTTTCTCTTAGGTACTTGTAATGTTGACGGTTTTATAATCATCAGGCATGTATACTTTTTAAAAGTTGACTTTCTATTAAAGGTATTTTTGTGCTGAAAATATGCTGTTTTAAAGCACATCATTGGGTGAGTTAATATATTCAGAGTCACATAGCAGTCACCGCTGTCTAGTCCTGAATGCTCTCATTCCTTGTCAGGAAGCCCATACCTATTTTTCAGTCACTTCCACTCCTGTCCAGTCACTAGGCTGCTGCTGCCTGTGCCCTCGCCCCCCAAGACAGGGTCTCTCTGTGTAGCCCTGGCTGTTCTAGAACTTGCTCTGTAGACCAGGCTGGCCTTGAACTCATAGAGTCACCTGCCTCTGCCTCCCAAGTGCTGGGATTACAGGCGTGCACCACTTCCCGGTCCTAGTCTACTTCCTGTCTGTGGATTTATCTATGGAGTCCATACCCATGGAGTCCTATGCCGTGTGGCCGTGCACTTAGTGACCTTGGAAGTTCATGCATGCAGAATCTTAGACCATGTGGCCCTGGGCTTAGTGACCTTGGTAGATCATACACACAGAATCTTTTATACCAGGTTGCCCTGGGCTTCGTGACCTTGGAAGTTCATGCATGCAGAATCTTACACCAGGTCGCCCTGGGCTTAGTGACCTTGAGTAGTTCATGCACACAGAATCTTACACCATGTGGCCCTGGGCTTATTTGACCCCGAGGTTAGTGATCTTGGGCAGTTCACACATGAACCTATTTCTGGTGCCCCGGGCTTTGTGACCTTGGGTAGCTCATGCACCTAGAGCCATACACCTTGTGACTCTGGGCTTAGTGACCTTGGCAGTTCATGTACAGTGAGTCATATACTGTGGTGCCCTGGGTGTAGTGACCGTTGGCATTTCATGCAACCATGTGGCCCTGGGCTTAATAGGCCTCTGACCTTGGGAAGTCCATGCCCACGGGATAATAGGCTTGGGTCTGTTTCTTTCCCTAGCATTGGCTTTCTGCCTTTTAGCTGTCACACGCAGCTCTGCATGCCTGGTCACTCATGCTCTTGTGCAGGTGTGTGTTTTCTTCTCTTGGGTGTATGCCAAGAGTGCAACTATAGGGTTACTTGGTAACTCCTTACCATTTGAGAAATGGGCGGTGTTCCAGAGCGACAGTTCACCTGACGACGCTTTCCTGGTGTACTTGTCAGTTCTCTTGGAGTTGTTTGCTTGCTTGTTTCACTTTGAGACAAGAGCTGGTGTAACCCAGGATGGCCTTGGATGCATTGTGTAGCTAAAGCTGGCCTGGAACGTTGGATCCTCCTGCCTCCCTCTCAGGGGCTGCTATTAACACATGTGCACCACCATACCTAGCTTCCTTTGGCGTTTTGGTGCCATGACGTGCCATCTGGGAGCCCTGCAGCCTTGTGTCTTATGTAGGAGAGACGGAACTTTCACTCTCTCAGAGTTTCCCGCTATGTCCAAAAAATAAGCTGCCGCAAAGCAGGTCACCCAGAAGAAGATTCAGGTGCCTTCTTGTGTGTGGGCATCATGTGAAAGCAAGACCCTTGGGCTTCTGTGCTGGTGAGCGGAGTTGTGCTGTGGAATGTGGATGCGGAGGCTTGTTTGTTCAGCAGTCCCTTGGCCTTGGCTCCTGTCCTTGATATGGTAGTTCACTCCCCTGGAACACACAGGGCGTGTCTCAAGAGGAGTCCTCCCCTGCCTGGTGGTGTTCTGATGGGTTTCTGCCCTCACACCTGCCCTCACACCTGTTCTAGTCCTGAAGGTTGTCAGCTGAGGGAAAAGAAGAGAACAGAAGACATTTGGACTCCCTTTTGTGAGCAGGAGGATCTATTGGTGTCATACGCCTGTGACCCATGACTGCCTTCCCGGCCCCCACTCCTACACATGCACGCGCTCGCTGTGGAACAGACGCCTGTGGTTTGCTGACATTCTGTCCCATCCATAGGCTGATGGGTCCTTCCAGGTTTCCCAGTTTAAACCTTGCTGTTCTTTTGAGAAGCAGCTTCAGAGTTTTGGAGTTTTCTCTCCCAGTCATCACCCGGGGTTCCTATAAGCATCTGCACCCAGCTCTTGGGCCACGTGGCCGCCTTGTGCACATTCATGGGACTGTTGAGACCTGGCTCCAGCAACTGGGGCCCACGGGTCTTTTGTCTGCTCTGTGTGGTTCTCCCTCCTGAGGCAGGTCTGGGGCAGGACCAAGTGCTGGAATTGATTGGGTTTTGTCTTTTAAGCCTTCCTTGGCCCAGTTTCATTCAGCTGTGTGTTCATACCGTTGTTCTGGGCACTTGGGCTACCTGGTGCCGCTGTGCATGCCGGGGTTCCTCTGGGTAGTGCTGGCTTAGGAGTGGACGTGTGAGGGCAGACTAACCTGGTGTAACATGAAGGAGCACTAGGGCTGAGGAGGAGAGAAGGCCGGGTCGGGGTAGACGGGTAGGCAGGGCTTCCCAGGTGACTCACTTCCAGCAGTCTGGCAGGGATAGTGGTCTGCACTTGCTCACAGGCTCTCAGGAGCCAGGAGGAGCACAGCTGAAGGGTCCCAGGTGGCTGTGCCGGCGGTCGGGGACCAGTGTGTGGTTCAGGGCTTTCCTGAGGCCTGCTCCTGGCCTAGAAGACCCGCGCGCTAGTGTTGTCTTGTGGAGCAGGCTTGTCCAGACCTGCCTGCAGCTGATACATTTAGGCAGCCAGTCGGCCCGGAATGTCTGATATAGGCAGTCAGGCTTTCTGCCTTTGAAATTGCTTTTCGTTGCTCCTACTCGGTGTAGAAGCTGACAGTTTCCTGCTACTGCTCTCTCTTCCCAGTGGTACCTGAGCGTCACTGCCACACTCTGGAGGCATAACGGCCTCTTCCACCAAGTGTCAAATCTGCATGCCCCTCTGTTCTCCATCTTGACCATGAGGAAACTGAGTCATGGCGATGGAGTTGCTCTGCTACATTCCAGTTGGGTGGATCTGGGGAGGGGTCTGGGAATATGGCTGCAGCCTGTGTAGCCAGTGGGGGCTGAACAGTCTCATCTGCTGAGTCCGGGTGCCGCAGCCTTAGCCACCGCCGTCTCAGTGCAGGCTCCTGTCCGCTGGGTGACTGTGCCTGCCTCGGAGAGTGCTCTGTTCTCACACCACCTGTAAGCTCTGTCTTCTGCGTTATCCCTTCCTACAGGGACCCAGACATGGAGCTGCGGGAAGAAGCTTGGTCTCCGGGGCCGCTGGATTCTGAGGACCAGCAGATGGCCAGTCACGAGAACCCAGGTGAGATGGCCTCGGTGGTTCCTCAGCCAACCCCGCTGCCTTTCCACCAGGCCAGGGAACCATCCTCTGTCATTCTGGGGTGCCTGGACTCCTGCCCCTTTCCCTCCAAGAGCCCCACCCCCACAGCTTAGAATGAGAGGCTCATGCTCCGGTCCCCAAAGGTCCTTTTAACAGGACCGTCCAGATCTTTTGCCTCATGTCTCCAGCTGGCTGTGGTTGAGCACCGCTTTTGTGCCCTGTGCCCTGTTCTGGTTCCAGGAGCACTGTGTCTGCTTTATGGGCTCCTCACATCAGGTGGCCCCCAAACCCAAGGTCTGGAAGTTGTAATGAATGAGTGAAGGACTAGGAAGGGGAATCTGTAGTCACGTGGTAAGATTTGGGAAGGGTGGGCTGGATTAACTATGAAACCATTCATTTCTAAGTGTTGGCACGTGTTCTTTTGTTTAATAAAGCATTATTGGGTGGAACACAACTCCTGTGGGTTACGTGGTGCCCAGGTTTGGGGGTAAACCCATGCTGGCCCGCCGACACCCTCATCCCTCTCCCTGGTGATACCAGCGTGGTGACAAGAAGGCACAGCGCACTGTGTCTGCTGCCGGGGGCAGATGGCGCTGGCTTCCTCCCTTTAATAAATCGGTGCTTCCAACACATTGCTTCGGTGTTCCTTAGACGTTGCTGCCATGGCCCCGGGTTGCTTGTCTCGTCACCCCACCTGTACACAGCCACGTACCCATTGTGGGGTTACAGTACAGGTGTGGCACGACCCCGAGCACCTGAAGAACGTGCAGACTGCCGTAGCTTCCCTTCGGTTACTGTGCAAAGAACTCAACGGGAAAACTTAGGGGAGAAAGGGCTCATTTGAACTTCTAATTCCAGGTTACAGTCCATCATGCCGTGAAGTCACGGGCAGGAGCTTGAAACAGCTAGTCACAGCACATCCAGTCAACAGCAGAGAGAAATAAACGCCTGTTTGCTTGCTTGGGCCCAGTTTGATTTCTTTCCACCCATAGCAGTCTAAGAGTCCCTGATCAGTGACGCCCTCACAGTGGGCTGGCTCTTCCCACGTCAGTTAACTGGTGACAGCTCCTACAGATGTGCCCACAGGACAACCCCGAGTAGACAGCCCTTTACTGAGACTCTTCCAGGTTATTCCGGGTCGAGTCAAGTTGACAGTTAAAGCTGGCCAGCACTCTGACGTTGCTTTCCCTGGGCTCTGCCTTGTTTAAGTGCTGGCCTGTTTATCACACACTTGACTAGCCTCTAAGGGTGGTCCTCAGCAGAGCCCTGGCTCTGGACAGCGGAAGCTGTGCTGCCTCATTCTGCTGAGTGGTTGCTGAGAGAGCCAGAGGCATCCCAGAGAATCAGATGGCAGGGTTTTAGATTTTATTTTATTTTTATTTTATTTTTTGACTCTTGCATATTTCTGGGAAGCCTGTTCAACCGAGAGAGGCTAATGCTGTTACTGAGAATGGCACTTTTCGGTGTGTCTTGACATCATTGCCAGCCTCCATGTGGGTCATCTCTCTGAGAGCGCACAGAGCCTCGGAGGTCAGGCTGCCTGTTGATCCACTTTATTTTCAAAAGGATATTGGTGGGTTTGCAGGGGGTGGAATTGGGATGGAAGCTGAGCAGCTTGCCTAGAGATGGGCTGCAGAGGTGAGCTGGGGCTCCCTGGGGCTGAAGCAGTTTCACAGTCAGTCTCTCAGGCTCCTTTTCTCCCGATTACTCCAGCTGCCATGTGAGATGGGCAGTGGCCATGGTCAGAGAGATCCTTCCAGACTGTCTTGGTCCTTAGCTCAGCAACAGGCTGTCCAGAAAGAAAAGTAGAGTAGTCCCAGTAGAAAGGGGCTTTCAGCTGGTGTCGTGGTCTCCCACTGGGTGACGAGGCTCTGTCCTCCTGTGGAACATAGCACTCACCCGCCATGCAGCTCGGTCAGCTGGGAGAGCTCACTTCAGAACTCTAGAATCTTCCCAGGTCCCTGTGTAGGAATACAGCAACGCATAACCAAACCCCAGGCCCTTAGACCACGCTGACAAATACCAGGCCTTGAGCATGGCTGCCAGCTCTAGCAGACCTTATGGGATAAGCCACCTCAGCCTGGGTGTGGAAGGAAGTGGAGGAGATGGCCTTCAAGGATTCATTGGGAAGTTTGGGGGCAGGGACACACCTGGGGATCCATGGCTATAAAGTAGGTGTTTTGTGCAGAACTATGTGGGACATGAGAGGCCAGGGAGGCCAGTGAGAAGAAACCTGGGTTCTTGAACCATCTAGGTACAGCCCTGCAGGGCACGGCCTAGGGAGCGAATTGTGAGCAGGGAGAGAGGCAGGAGAGAATGTTCTGATGGAAATAGGGTGGCAAGTGGCCTTTGTGTGACCACGGTATGCAGACAGCGAGAATTCCATCCCGTTGCTTCACAGGCCAGGACGCCTGCCTGTCAAAGGAACTGTGGCCTGTGCCCTAGAAGGTGTTCTATGAAAAAGGAAACAGGTGACTGGAAGTGCCTCCTAGAAGTCCAGATTGCTTAAGTGTGTTGAGAGAGGACACGGCACACAGAAAAAACGATGTGATTCTAGAACTCTTAAATGGGGCAAGCTCAGAGATTAGGAGTAAAAATCCAAACCTCAGAATGGAAAGACTGGAAGGAAGTCAAGTGAGTAAGCACATTGTCCCAAAATATTAAAGGTGAGGAGGGGCTAGAGAGACGACTCAGCGGTTAAGAGCGTGTGCTGTCCTTCCAGAGGGACACCTTCCACCTGTGACTCCAGCTCCAGAGAGCTGATAATTGGACTCTGCCCACCTGCACCCACATACAGCCGCCTCAATAATACTTATAATTAAAAATTCTAAAAAGCTGAAAACAGGATAATTGTAAAATGAAGATGAGTTATTTATTTTTGAATTTTCGAGACAGGGTTTCTCTGTAGCGCTGGCTGTCTTGGAACTCTGTCAACCAGGATGGCCTCAAACAGATCTGTCCACCTCTGCCTCCCGAGCACTGGGATTAAAGGCGTGCACCACCATCTCCCAGCAAAAATGAAATTTTTAGAAGATTAAAATGGAGTAAAGAATATTGAAGTTGGGCAGAGAAAGTGTGATATACATTTAGACCGAAACCCTGATGTATGCAAAGCAAAGGAATAGAGTATATGGCAGAACTGTTCATGGGCTGCATGACTCAGTGGTTAAGAAGAGCACTTGCTGCTCTTGTTGAGGACCCGGTTACGCTCCCAGCACCCATGTCTGGCGGCTCACAACTGCCTGTAATTCCAACTTCAGGGAATCCAGTGCTGCCTTCTGGCCTCTCCATTACCTATACACTTGTGGCATGCATTTACACAGACACACGCACACACAGATACAGATCCATTCTGAAAAGTAATTCAAGAGAAAAGCTCTGAAATTGAGCTCTGTTGAGAGAACAAGTCACAAACATTGAGAACAGCTATAAAGAGCTGAGGGCCAGGATGTGGCTCAGTGATAGTGCACTTGTTTCACATGCCTGGGGGTATTTGATCCCACCTGTTGAAAATCAAAATCCAACTTCCTGGAAGAAGGAATGAGTACCTTATAAGGAAAAGTAAAGTCAACGGGTAGACGTGAACATTTCAGCCCAAGAAAAGTATCACTGACAGTCCTCAGGGTGAGAAGGGTGAGCCAAGGATTTAAAGGGTACCAACAAAGAACAAGTGCCTTTCCCAGAAATGTAGTGGTGATTGAGCTTTGGACAACCCCAGTGACCAGAGAGAGGCAGACGAGGTGGCAGTGAGCAGGGGCTGGCTTCAAGCACAGGACCAGACACCTGCCTATGGAGACGCTGTGAAAATGGAAAGGGACTCATTAGGACATTTAGTGTGCCTGTCCCCAGAAGGCAGCATGGGTCAAACCAGTAAGTGACTCCTGTGTTGTGATTCCATCGTCACCCACAGTGATGATGGGAGCTGGGTCAAGTGGGAGGTACTAAATAGTTTCAATAAAAACTTTCAGTTGCTGAGAGTGCATACGGCAATTGCCACTGTGGATTCACGAGTTTTTATTTGAAAACAAAACCCAGAACAGGCACTAACTGAGTTTGCTCCCGAGTACTGCTTTTGGAAAGCTGTCGGTGGTGGGTCTGGGGTAAGTGGCATACAAAACAAGTGGAATGCTGCTGAAGGCGATGGACCCAGGGAGGACGGCAAGCATGGAGGAGGCTCACACCAGAGATGGGCGGTTTTAGCCTGGTGAATTTAAACCAGCGTTGGTTTTTGCTGTGGTACTGGGATCCAGCCTAGAGTCTTGGACAGTCTAGATCAGGGCCCTGCCACAGAGCTACATTGCCAGCCCTCTTTCTACTCCTTATTTTGAAACAGGATCTTGCAAAGTTGCCCAGATTGGCCTTGAAGTCATAGCCCAGGCAGGCCTCAGCCTCCCAGGTAGCTGACACTGCAGACCTGTACCACCAGGACCAGCCTGTAGTCCTTGTGTTTTATGATACTGGGAAGGGAGACTCATTTGGTCACTTTTGTGAAGACTAGAGAACCAACCTACGCTTGAAAACTGGGCAAATGTCCTGCCTACAACCTCCTGAAGTGAGCCGAGTACCAAGAGCTTGACTCTGATGTGGTGTCTTGAAATCATTACAGCTGCTGTCCACAAACAGAATAGCTGCCCCTTCCGTGTGCACTTGGTCCATGATCTGAGCATTGTCCCAAGGCAACACAAGGAGCCTTTCTTCTGGGAGAGGACAAGACAGCATCGCAAGACTGACGAGGCTGGGCTATGAAGGGGTGGGCTGTCAGCCCACTAGTCCAGAGGTGGCATGAGTCTACTGTGGAGCCAGCAGAGCCAGATGGCCCTGCTTTCTAATAGTTTCAAAGGTTATGTGGATGAGAGTTTTGCCTGCATGCATGTCTGTATACCACATGCTTGCCTGGTGCCTGCGGAGGTCAAGAGGGTGTCAGAGCCCCTGGAACTGGAGTTTCAGATGGTTTTGAGGCACCATGTGGGTGCTGGGAATCGAACCTGAGTTCTCTGCAAGGACAACAAGTGCCCTTAACAGCTGAGCCAGTCCTGTTTTTCCCGAGACAGTGCAACTGGGAGAAGCTGACTTCCTAAGCTGACCCTTCAGTCCCCCTGCTCAGTGTCCACAGTACCACTTCCAAACTCCACTGCTCTTCAGAACCGACTGTCCCTGTTGAGCCCAGGCGTCAGCTGAAAATGGAACTCCACCTTCTGATCACTTAACAGTCTGCTTATTTACAGAACAGGCACACTTAACTGAATAACCAGACAACTTAGAAAAAGTCAGAGCCTAAGGAAGGAACATGCCTGACCAGCGTTCTCCTTGCCCCTTACTGCCTTAGCCATTGATGGCCCTGAGGGACGGGGGATGTATCTTCCACCCCCTGCAGGTCTCTGTCCTGAGCTCCCACACTTCTTGCTGTATTCAACATTCAGACTTCATGTCATGACTGCAAATACTGTTCAAAGATGCACATACACACAGTATACTGGCACTCAGAATCTTTAAACTCGGTGTTTTAAATTGTATTTTGTGTGTGCATGGGAGGGTGTTGGGACAAGCATGCCACCACGAACATTTTCTCTGGAGGCCAGAGAAAAACCTGAGGGAGTTGGTGTTCTTCCATAATGTGGGTATTACGGTTGAATTCAGATCGTCGGGTTTAGGGCAAGCACAGTGGCTTGCTGGGCCATCGCCCAGACCCCATTGTGACACTTGAGTACATATGTGTCATTATTTTGTTTTTACTTCCTCCACCATCCAGGTGCCGGGCCCCTTCCCCCTCTTGAATAGTCCTCCGGCTTCTCTCATATATCTCATTATTCTTTCATTGCCTGTCCTTTTAGACCTCTTCCTCCCCGTCTTTCTGCCTTCATTTTCCATGTGTGTGCGTGCGTGCGTGCGCATGTGTTTGCCCACTCTGTGTGCCCATCCACTAGTATGCATAGGCCAGAGGCAGATGTCAATTGTTGTAGTGTATTGATCTTCACACAGACACTGAAGCTGCATGTGTTGACTAGGTTGCCTTGCCTGGAAACTCCTAGAATCCATTGTCTCTACCCACCAGCCAGCATTGGAGAGTCAGGTCTCCATGCCTGGCTTTTGTATGGGCTCTGGGGATTTGAACTTGGGACTCTTGGTTCCACAGCAAGTATTTTTACCCAATTGATGCATGGACTGTTGTTTAGTACCTAGTACCTGGAACTAGGAACATTTCTTCTATGGAAAGAAGTGTTGCTGGGGCACAGAGCCCAACCACTGCCCCCAAGGTTCTTGTTCTTGATCAAAGGGGACTTGGACAGGCAGTTCGATTATGTTAGAGGGAGAGAGATTTATTGTATATGGGGTGTGGGTGTTCACATGGGTCCGTGGAATCAAGAGACAGGCACCTCAAGGATGATTCTAGCCTTTCCCAGCTGCAGGGAGGTCATCTCTCTGAACTGAACCACTGTTGCTTGGCAAAGGGCCCTTTTATTCTCCAGTTTACACCTTTGAGCAAGTTAATCTTTGTACCCCAACACCTCTCATCTAAGCTTCCCAAAGGGACAATGCCACCTGTGATGTTCTGGGTTCTTCTTCAACCCAATTTGCTGCATAGGCTTTGCACTTCAGAAAACAAGATTCACATAGAGGATGCTGGGAAACAAAAGACTGAATGCTAACACTGGAGTCAGACCAGCTATAGCTCTGGGAATCCTCCGTACAGATACTGCTGTGAGCATAAGGGTCCAGGTACTGGGAGAAAGGGAAGAAGAGAGAGAGAAAGCCATACTTTGAATAGAGCGTGGGAGATGGGAGGAAGGCTAGGGCCCAAGGCCTTGTTTCTTGTAGTTGTTGAGGGTGCACACAGTTCTCCCAGGGTGCTGTGGGTATTAGGTGAAAGAGCCGCTCTTTATCCTTTGGGATCAACCAAGGAGGAAGTATTTAATCTTTGCAGTATTTGTTTTAACCTTTTGGTCAGCTAAGAGTTGCTGTGTGTGTGGCCTAGAACTCAGGATGTCTAGGAAGGCTCCATTTGTCTTAGCTTTGGGCCCTGACAGAACAGCCATGTTTACTCTAACCTGTCCCTGCTTTACCTGTGGGGCCAGTTTCAGGCCTCAGTCCATTGCTTCAGCCTCACCCCGTCAGCCTCCGTGGTCTCTGATCTTTATCTTCCGCTGAGTTTATTTTTCATTTAGCCCCTGAGGGCCAGCGCCTGACTGTGAGCTCTGGGCTGTTTGGAGAGTTCTAGTCTTAACCTTTGACATAGGCCTCCTTTCAAATTTTACACACACACACACACACACACCCATACTCATGAGGCCCAGCTGTAGAGGTCTGCAGGCAGCATCTTGCGATGGGGCTCCTGAACCATATAAAATCTGTATCTCTACTAAAGACTTTCCGTTTTCTTACTTTGTCTTAACTGTCATTGTCATTTGACTTTAGGCTGGCCTCCTTAGGTTATAAAACTGGATCTTTAGTGTAGAAGTAGAAGGGACCTTGTCTTAGGTCCACTCTCACCCAGTCCTGATAGAGGGAAAGGGGGCTTCACACACCTGTGGGCTTTCATCAGGGACGTTATGGACCACTCACACCATTTGTCTCAGGACGCTGACCTTGATAGTCATATGTCTTGTTGCAAAGGACCCTTCCCTACCTACCTGGCTTCCCGTTGCATTGCAGGTTGCCTTGCAGCTAACAGATGTGGCTTTGCCAGGCCTCAAGTGTCCCTCTAGCCCAGTGGGCCACTGTTACTCATTTGCCAGCATTGCCCCAGAGGCCACGTGTGAGCACTGGGAGCTGGTGAGAGGAAGAGAGCTTCCAGTGGACTGTGAGACCTGGCTTTGAAAGGAGACTTCAGGGCACCACCTGAGTTGGTTGGCAGGCTGGACCTGGTGAGGCCTTGGCATGTGACTGCAGGCCTTGGTTCTGTAAAATCAAGAGACTGGAGGAGTTTCAGGGGTGGGTAGGCCCCTGGAGGAAAGATGCCAAGGAAGATGTACCCAGGCCTCAAGACAAGTTGGGATTGGATGGGGGGGCAGACTTCCAGGGCAGGCCGGATGCACATGCAGAGGTGGGTGTCTTCAGTTGTCCAGATCAAGGCCCCTACACTGTAGCTGTCCTTGGTAGGCAGAGAAGGGGGAGGGGTAACAGAGGCTAACTG
The DNA here is from genome assembly GCA_902168425.1 of Peromyscus attwateri. Lineage (NCBI taxonomy): Eukaryota > Metazoa > Chordata > Mammalia > Rodentia > Cricetidae > Peromyscus > Peromyscus attwateri. Next base: position 18,459 of record CABHPP010122902.1, on the reverse strand, counting down.
TGTGGGGCTTGCATGCCCAGTAGTCAGGCTAGTGCACCTCCCAAGCTGGTGTCCCATCCCATTTGTCCAACGCTTTGCCCTGTTTCTGTTTCCCACCCTGCAGCTAGGACTGCCCAGATGAGACACCATTACGTCCTAACCTGCATACCTTGTAAGACCTCTTTCCAGCGGCATCAGGTCTGACCCTCCCATCTGCGTTGATATTCAGGTGCCATTTGTGCTGGGGCCTCTCTCAGAACCCTTGACCCTCTATAGCTTTGGTTGGTAGACCTTTTGGGGGGCCCTGTAGGCCTTAGGCATTGGTCTACAGGTCCAGAGAAAGGCTAGCGGAGGGAACGTCCACTCTGAGGGAAGGAGAACAGGTCTTAGGGAGATGGGTTAGGAACACAAAAATAGTGAAATACCTGGAGTAATCAGTGCCCCATGGGATAAGGGGTGCGGTCTGCGAGCTGGCACAACCCAGCTGTCCCTGGGTTGGATGAACCCTGAAAGGATGAGCTGCCCTGGGCCCTCACTAAACGAATCCATCAGCAACCCGCACGTGGGTAGCCCGCCACCTCTGACTTGCCTCCTCCTTCCCTCTTGCCTTGCAGTGGACATCCTCATCATGGATGACGACGACGTCCCCAGCTGGCCCCCGACCAAGCTGTCCCCACCCCAGTCCGCGCCTCCACCTGGGCCCCCTCCCCGGCCGCGGCCGCCTGCACCCTACATCTGCAACGAGTGCGGCAAGAGCTTCAGCCACTGGTCGAAGCTGACGCGGCATCAGCGCACGCACACAGGCGAGCGGCCCAACGCTTGTAGCGACTGCGGCAAGACCTTCTCGCAGAGCTCGCACCTGGTGCAGCATCGGCGCATCCACACGGGCGAGAAGCCATACGCCTGCTCCGAGTGCGGCAAGCGCTTCAGCTGGAGCTCCAACCTCATGCAGCACCAGCGCATCCACACGGGCGAGAAGCCCTACACCTGCCCCGACTGCGGCCGCAGCTTCACACAGAGCAAAAGCCTGGCCAAACACCGGCGCTCGCACAGTGGCCTCAAGCCCTTCGTGTGCCCGCGCTGCGGCCGCGGCTTCAGCCAGCCCAAGAGCCTGGCGCGCCACCTGCGGCTGCACCCAGAGCTGTCAGGGCCCGGTGTGGCGGCCAAGGTGCTAGCGGCCAGCGTGCGGCGTGCCAAGGCGCCCGAGGAGGCGTCGGCGGTGGACGGCGAGATCGCCATCCCCGTGGGTGACGGCGAGGGCATCATTGTGGTGGGCCCACCCGGGGACGGTGCCGCGGCAGCCGCAGCCCTGGCGGGGACAGGGCAGCGGGCAGCGGGGCCACGGTCTCGGAGGGCGCCGGCGCCTAAGCCGTACGTGTGCATGGAGTGCGGGAAGGGCTTTGGGCACGGGGCCGGGCTGCTGGCCCACCAGTGCGCGCAGCACGGGGACGGGCTGGGGGCAGCGGGTGGCGAGGAACCCGCACACATCTGCGTGGAGTGTGGCGAGGGCTTCGTGCAGGGCGCTGCGCTGCGGAGACACAAGAAGATCCACGTGGTTGGGGCGCCGTCGGTCTGCAGCAGCTGCGGACAGAGTTTCTATCGGGCAGGCGGGGAGGACGACGGCGAGGACCAGTCGGCCGGTGCGCGGTGTGCCGAGTGTCGCGGTGGGGAGGCCCGGTAGGGACGGGGGTGCCCGAGGGGTGGGCAGGGCCCCTCGGGCTCAGTGGGGACTATCAGCGAGCAAGACCACGAGGCCCAGGGAGAACCGGACCGAGAGGAGCAGCGGCCTCCCTCCTTCCTCGGCCCACGCTGTCCTGGGTGTGAGGGGGACCCTTGGCCATCGGGGCAGGTTCTCAGGACTGCCCACAGCCTCTCTGCTGACCCGCACCGGCCCTGTGTAGGTTCCCAGCCAGGGAGCCAGAGACAGTGTGTGAGAGAACTGTGTAGATCAATCGGCACAAGACCCTCAATGGAGAGGCCATCCCCCACCGCAGGTGTGGGGCTACGGTGTCCTAAAGAATGGAGGGAATCCTGGCCTTGTGCACCAAGAGGGTCTTCCTTCCCTTCTAGAATTTTCTTTTAATCATACCTTTTTGACCTCTCCCGTTCATTAATTTTTCTGCCCCGTGGGTCCTTGTCGATTTTCTAGCCCAAGTCGCCCCTCTCCCTCCTGGATTTGCAGTAGCAGAGGAGTGAAGAAATAGCAGCCTGCTCCCAGCACGGTCTCATTGAGAGGACGGACGGGGTCCTGTGTGCTCCCTGTCCTGACGGTGGAAGAAGGGATGTGGGAGCAATAAATGGCACTATTCAATTGTCCCAGCACTGCCTGCTTCTTGAGTTTGGGACGGAGAAGGGAAAGAGGTTAAATGGAGACAGCCCACTTTGGTGAACACCAGTGACAAGTGCCAGACCAGAGGTGACCATGCTGGGCCCAGAGTGTCCTCAGCCATTCCAGGAAGGAGGCCTGCTTGCTGAGGAGCTCCTGCTGGGAAAGGGATTCAGGCACTAACATCTCCACAGAAAGGTGCAGCTCCCAGGGACTCCTGTGTTGTGACTCATCCAAGTGCTGGTTACCAGTTAGCTATATATCTGCATTCTCTGCAGAGAGGGCTGCTGTATCTTTGTGGCTGCTACCGTCCAGTGAAGGGGATCTCAAAGGAGGAAGATGAGCTTTGGGTAGACAGTGTCTCTGGACCCAGCACCCAAATGAAGACAGGATGTTGGCAGTTACCACGGCATGTTTTGTTCCGGTGCTGCTCACTCAGTACCAGTCCAGTGCATCCCCCAGAACACTGCTGCTTAGGTGTAGTTTCCTGGGCTCACAATCCTCAGCTCATTGTCGCCTGTTCCAGGGTTTTGCAGGGCTGTATTGTGGACTTAGCCAGGGAGTACTTTCAGACTAGTCTGGGGAAGTGAGGGATGAACTGTAGGTTTCTTCCAACCATCCCAAGGAGTAATGAGGCCTCTTGTTAATGGGTGTTGTGAGAGGAAGTATGAGTCCTGGGTGTGCCCATCTGTGTCCGTCCGTTGTGTCCCATCTGAAGGATGAGCTCAAAAGTGAAGGTCACAATGGGCAACTGGTGGGCCAGGGCATGATCACCCTCTGGAAGATTTATCAGTAGTTGTAGGTCAGGAAAACACTCAGGTGGCCACTGCCTGGCTTGGGTGAGTGGCACTAGAATAGCTTAGTAGGTACTGTCCCAAAGGAGAGGTGGAGTTATGTATGGAATGGGCACAGGTTAGTAAAGATTGTAGAAATGGTGCTTAAAAACCCTTCAATTCTTTCTGCCAAATGCTGACCTGGGACATTGTTGGAGGCCAGAGATGGAGGAGAGATGCTCTGTTCTTGTAGAGGTAAGGCAGAGCGTACCTCCAGGACATGGACAAGCTGAAGATCAGTTTCCACTCTGCTTCTTATACGCTGTGTTACTCTGGGCAGGTGAACCAACCTCTCAAGTCCTTGATTGGCTCTCTTCTCTGTAGAGGGAAGAGCTGGCCTGTCTGATGAGCTGTTGAAGGTGATCTAAGCCAGATGTGAGGTCATGGGCCTCTGCACCTCCCCTAAGCAGGAACTGAATGCAATGATGAGGAGCTGATGCTTAAATCCCATCTCTGTGCTATCCATTTGGGCCTCAGGTACTTAATGTAACTCAGTAGAGAATTTACTGAGCCAATGTGTCTATGCACTTAGGTCAGGGTCGTCCCAGCCCGCTCCCTCCCAAATCCACCCAGTGCCAACCTCAGTCAGTCTCTTGAGACCCTGCCTTGGGACTCACCTAGTCCTCAGCCTGAGGTGTAGCTGTCCCAGTGTACAGGTGGACAGATGGAGGACAAATAAGGCTGGGCAACCTTCTCAATTTTGGGGAAACAGAGGTAGTTATCAGGGGGAACGTCACTTGGTGTTTGCTTTTGTACAAGCCATGCCGTTTAGTTGGCTCTGCGTCCACGATGCTATGCATTTCTCTAAGAATTTTTTTTTCTATGTGTGTGTGTGTACATATGGAGGACAAGTTACAAGCATCAGTTTTCCTTCCACCACGTGAGTCCCAGGGATTGGAATCTGGTTGTGGCAGGCTTGGCAGCAAACCTCTTTACTCACTGAACCATCTAAGCTCCCAGCTCTGCTTTTTATGTGGAGCTGTTGCTGCTACAGCTGGCACGGGGACCGGACAGTTTGACCCCAATCCAGTGCGAAGCAGAACACCCATCTCCCCCCACCCCCACCCCCAGTCCACAGCCCCAAACCCACACTCTCCCCCGAGTCGTCCTCCTTGGTTGCATTTACTGAGCATGTGCTATACACGAGGGGCTCAGCTGAGCTCCAGGAACACGGTGGTGACTTTGACAGCCAGTCTGTGCCCTCGTGAAGCTTGTCCTCTGGGGTGAAGGGAGACATACCAGCAAGGTAGGATACAGTTGCTTAGAGAGGGGCCCCAGGGAGTGTAGAACAGACAGACACGGGAGAGAGGAAAGAGTCTCCTCAGCCTCCTCCCATCCCTGTGTGCCCTGTGCATCCAGGAACACTCCTAATGTATATCTGCTTCCCAGTGTGACTTGGAGGGTGGCTCGAGGGAATAGCGATGTGTGGAGAAAACTGGGTTCTGTGCTCAAGTAACTTGGGAACATGCCGAATTCAAGTTTTCTAATGCACACAGCAGGGCTTGGCATGTGTCACGATGCCAGGTGCCCCTCCCCCATGCCTGTGCAAGCTCTCAGAAGACAAGGGCACACCCCTTCCCTGCCCAAACCCGTTCCAAGAAGTCCTGAAGCCACATTCTCTGCAGAGCAGGTTGTAAGGGGTGGGATGCTGCTGTCCAGTGAGGAGGGGGACCACGGGAGGAGGAGGAAGAGCAGAAGAAACAGCTTGGGATATAGTATCCAGTGTTTTCCAAACTTGCTTGGTCAGGAAACCTTCCATTCGTAGAGCATCTTGGGGCAGGTATGCTGAATTCCACCACTATGTGATGCCCAAGCCCTGCCTGTCAGCACCATGGACAGAGAGCCCTGCTCCTGGTCTCGAAGTGGAGCCTCCGGCTCAGTCCACAGGCATCCTGGTCTCTTACCCACCGTACGCCCCACTAAGGGAGCAGCATCCCATTTTCCAGCAAAGGAAACAGAGGTCAGTGTAGGCCAAGCACTGTGCCTGGGTTCCCCCAGGAGATGAATAGCAGAGATTAACCATTTAGAGTCTAAGTCCATATATTATGCTTTGCTGAAACTAGCCCACAGAGTAAATTGATTTTTTTTACATTGATTTGTTTTGCGCATTCATTCGCATGTGGCAGTCAGAGGACAACTTGCAGGAGTCATTTCTCTACTTCCACCATGTGGGTTCTGAGGATCCAGCTCAGGTGGGTGGTCTTGGAGGTGGGTGCCTTTACTTGCTGAGCCGTCCCATCAGCCCACACTGTTTTGATGGATATAATTATTTAGGCTGATGGGAGCTATACTGAGGGAATTTGGGCAAGGAGTTGATGTTTGGTCACAGTAAGATTTTTTTGTAAAGTCATGGATACTTGGAGGAAATGCTAATAAATTCCTCCTATAGCAGTTTCTAGAGTCCTTACTCTGTGCATCATCCTTGGACAATACTTAGTATAAAAACAGGGCTTTTAAAAAAATGTTAGTATACAATATCTATCTATCTATCTATCTATCTATCTATCTATCTATCTATCTATCATCTATCTGTCTATCTATCTATCTATCTATCTATCATCTATCTGTCTATCTGTCTATCTATCTATCATCTATCTGTCTATCTATCTGTCTATCTATCTGTCTATCTATCTATCTATCTATCTATCTATCTATCTATCTATCTATCTATCTGTCGAGACTCCATGGTGTCATGCAGTCCAGGCTAACCTGGAACCTGCTGTGTGGTTGACGATGACCATCAACTGACCCTCCTACCTCCACCTCCCAGTGTTGAGACTGCAGATGTGTGCTGCCTCACACAGCCTAAAAAGCAATGTGTCCCTGGGGCAGAGAGATGGCTCTGTGGTTCAAAGCACTTCTTGCTCTTGTGGAGGACCAGGTTCAGTTCCGAGCACCCACATCAAGCAGCTCACAATTGCTTGTAACTCCAGCTCCAGGGTATCTGATGCACTATTATGGCCTCTGCAGGCACCTGCACTCATGTTAGTGCACATGTGAGCACACACGTACATACACATAATTTTAATGCACATGTCTCACTATGACACATATTTGCACTTTGCTCATATTTGCCCCTCCCCTCCCCGACCTCTTCTTCCACCTCTCTGGTTAGTTCCTTCGGTCCTACAAACAGTCCTCCCCATCTGCTTTCATGCCACACACTCACAGAGACACATCTGGTTTCTGCATACGGGAAAATGCACGCTACAGGGCTTAAAGAATTGACTTTTCAGGGCCAGTGAGAACTCGGTGGTGGAAGTCCTGGCCATGCAAGCCTGACAACCAGACTTTACTCCCTGGGATTCACACGGTGGATGGAGAGACCGGACTCCCTAAAGGTGTCCTTTGACCTCCACATGTGTGCTGTGGCATACATGTGTCTATGCCCACACCTACATGCTCCCACACAGAAATAAAATTCCTTTCAGTGTGAGCATGCCCTACACACCATCATTCACATACCCACCATCTACTGTTAATATATTAACAGTAATCAGTATATGAACTGTGTATCTGCCATTCACCCCACTTTGTCATCCGTCCTTCCCCCATTCCTAGGGATCCAACCTAGGGCCTTGTGCACTTGCAGCAAACACTACCACTGAGCTAGATCCCCAGCTCCCACTCAGCTCGTGACATCTTTATCATCACCATCTATGTTTCCATCGACTGTGCATTTGTCTATGATTGTCTAGAGGGGCCAGTACACATCTCCCAATTTTTGTCCCCTACTCTCTCCCTTGCTCATTCTCTTCCCCTTTTCTCTCTCCTCTCTGTATCTCTCTTCCTCTATATCCCCCTTTTCTCCCTCTCTCTTCCCTTCCCCATCCCAACCTGACCTCAGACTTGCTATATAGCCGAGAATAACCTGCCTCCCCTTCCTGAGTGCTGGGGTCACAAGCATATGCCACTATGATGGGTTTTAAGTGGTGCTGGGGGTAAAAATCCAGAGCTTCATGTGTGCTGGGCAAGTCCTCTGCCAACGGAGCCACAGGCTGGGCCCCTGTCTGTTTCTTTGACCAGCACGCACACGTCTCCCTGCATGGACACAAAGGGTCCAGTTCACTCTTGGTGGATGCACAGTCAATTTGTTTCTGGCTCCCTGCTGCTTCTCAATACCACTGCAGGAACCTATGCCCATGAAAGAGGTAGGTGTGTGTGTGTGTGTGTGCGCGTGCGCACATGCATGCGCGTTTGCTTGATTCTGACAGATAAAGCTGTTTTACTCTGGAGAGATCAGACTATTTACAGTGCTCTTTAGCAAGCAGTGCACACAGTGGCTGCTGACCCCCACCCCCACCTTCTCCAGGCAAGGCATGGTCACGGTGGATGCCTGATTCTAGGAAGGGAGAGTTTAATGTGCATCAGTGATTTGCTTGGATCATAGTAGATGTCATGTCCCTTAGCAGATGGAGAGAGCGGACGGACCCAGAGAACTGAGGTGCTGATTAGGGGCTTTTGAGATGGCATAGTTTTGGCTAACAGTTTCCACTATACTCTAAAGACCTGGCTGAGGCCAGTGAGGGTTCAGTAGACAAAGGTGCCTGTCTCCAAACCTGACAACCCCAAGTTCCATCTCCAGGACCCACATGGTGGAACGAGAAAGCTCTTGGCACAAAAGTCGTCCTCTTGATTTCTTCTCTCTCTCTCTCTCTCTCTCTCTCTCTCTCTCTCTCTCTCTCTCTCTCTTTCTCTCTCTCCAAGACAGCGTTTCTCTGTAGACCAGGCTGGCCTCGAACTCACAGAGATCTGCCTGCCTCTGCCTCCCGAGTGCTGGGATTAAAGACGTGCGCCACCACTGCCTTGGCTAGTCTCACTTTCACATCCCTGCCCCAAAAACCAAAACCAAAGGTGTTTGAAAAAAAAAAAAAAGTCATGGCTGCATCTTGTTCATCAGAGCCAGCCCTGCTTAGAGAGGCCATCTGTCCCTACACAATGGAATATCCCACCAAAAGGAGTGAAGACACCAGACAGCTTACAACATGGATCAGCTTTGCTAAGGACAGACAATCCCAAAGGGCTGTTACTTCCCCATGACAACACCAGAAATTAGCAGACACCTCATGACAGACTGTATCTGAATCAGTACTCTGCAAGGGTAAAGGGAAAGCCATTGGATGCTACTGAGATTTCCAGGAATCTGGAAATTTCCTGGCCTGGGAGATTGTGCCCCTAGCAATGTCTAGTGACAGTTCTGGCTGCTGCAGCTGGAGCTGGTGAGTCTTCCTGTGGGCATGTGGTGTATTGAAGCCAGGCATGCTTTCCTGCATTCTTCAGTGTGCAGGAAGCCCCTTAACAAAGAAACAGGTAGCCCCAGGTTCTGGTAACCTACCAGGAGCAAATGAGAGGCACCTTCCTCTCCTTCTGCACCTCCCTGCTGAGACATGGTGCTCTACTGCCACCTGGTGTGCATTCAGAGAACATCAAGAGCGTAAGAGACTACAGGAACCTGAACCGTTCTATCTATCCCCTTGAATGGCACAGGAAACTTCAGTGGCTTTAACTGCGCACACCGCTTCACCACTCTGCAGGGTGTGGCAAGGCAGGCAGAGACAAGAAAAGTGACCTAAGCAGAGACCTACAATAAAACGTGAAGAAGGAGGGCTGGAGAGATGGCTCAGTGGTTAAGAGCACTTACTGCTCTTGCACAGGACACCGGATCCCAGCACCCACACCGGTAGCTCACAACCTCCTCCAACTCCAGCTCCAGGGGACCAAACACCTCTGGCCTCTGAGGGCATCTGCACTCATATACACAACGCAAAGAATTGGCACCTCCCAGCCTTGCCCCACCCAGATACCCTGGTGAATGCAATGTTACCATACTCACCAAGGTGAGTATGTCCTCTATGGCTCTCCCTTTGCAAAGAAAAAAAAATGTGAAAAACAGAAAGTCAACATTTGGGGCTTACTCTGAGTATCAATTGTTGAGAACCTTCAGCATTTCAGAGTTTGTCTTATTTCTGAGGGTGGTTTTAGTTCCCAAGGCTCAGCAGGAGCCCAAAGCCAAGCAACTTGAACTTCAGGGCTCTCTTGCTGGACCCCTCACTGCTCTCCACAGACAGGTGGGGAAGTAGCTTGAGTGTTGGAACCCTTGGCCCTTGGCTGTCAGGCTTCTTCTATACCATGGCTCTGTTGACCTTCCGCTGTGTTTTTAGACAAGATCTTAATCTTTTAAATTAACATTTTAATTTTATATGTATGGGCATTCTGCCTCCATGCATGTCTGGGCACCATGTGCATGCCTGGTGCCCTTGCAGGCCAGAAAGGGGCAGTGGATTCCCTGGAACAGGAGTTATAGACATGAGCCACTATCTCATGCTGGGAAATCAAACTCAGGTCTGCTAGAAGAGCAGCCGGTGCTCTTAACCACCGAGCGATCTTTCTAGCCCCTGGGAGGTTATTTTTGCATCTGTCCTTGTGGGTGGGACGAGTTGTAAGACTGTGACAGTGCAGGGCCTCTACCTGTCCACATAATACACAGCTGTGGGGGACCACACGGATCAATCGCTACCACACTCTACTTTGGGATCCCCCCCCCCCCAGATTTCGCATGTATCCCAGTCTGGCTTTGAACACTACACAGCTGAGGCTGACCTTGATCTTAAGATTCTCCTGTCTTCCCTGCTGGGTCTGATGCCTTCTTCTGACCTCTGCCTGGAGGCATCAGGTCCACATGTGGTCCCCATATACACATCAAGGCAGAAAAAAAAAACCCTCATAGACATCCTAGACAACTCTAGCATGTGTCAACTTGATAAAATCTGAGGAGCAGTGATAGGTACCTGTCAGCAGAAGTAGTGCAGAGTTCAATAAAATCAAATAAAAAGTATTACATATAAAAAAGTAGGCAAGACAAAAATTATGTTGTATCTGTCTGTCAGATGGTCAAGGTGGCCAAAAGTGTCCCGAAGGATTGACATTTCCCTAGCCTGTGGGGAACCACTATGGCCCCTTCTACGCGGCCCCCCCCCCCCCCCCGCCTCGTCTCCTCACAGATCAGGTCACACTGGCCAAAAGTCTGGGTGTTACATAATGTGAAATCTCCCAGGACAGGAGAGGCGTTCTTGCAAAGCAGCCCCAATAGGCTCAACGCTAATAGTACCAGCACAGAATAACTGTGCCTCTGGAAAAACTTAAATATTTGTGTGTGAACAGATGTGCTTATGTCACAGTGCGTGTGTGCAGGTCCGAGTCTTAGGGATCTAACTCATGTTGTCAGTCTTGGTGACAAGTGCCTGTACCCACTGGGCCATCTTGCTCCCACCTCCCAGAAATAAGCTTTTCATTCTCATTCGAAGGGTCGGTAGGGAAGTCAGGCCAGTCACTTGACTTTTAGGCTTTTTTTTTTCTTTTCCAAGACAGTGTCTCATTATATAGCTCTGCTGTCCTAGAACTATGAAGGCCAGGCTGGCCTTAAACCCACAGAGATCTGCCTGACTCTGCCCTCCCAAATACTGGGATCAAAGGTGTGCCCCACTATGCCTGGCAACTTTTAGGCTTTTTTAAATATATATATACACATACATACAAGGAACAAGCCTAGAACATTCTCAAGCTTCAGAAATGCTGCCTGAATAACAGGGCTCCAAACAAAGCCATTTGAGGCATGTGGAAGGGGCTGAAAGCTTCCTGGACATTCCCGGCATGACAATGGCACCCAGAATTAGATCGACTGGGTTTGAGTGATGGCGCTACTACCCACTCCATGGGAATGCTCAGGCATCCCATTGCCTCAATTTCCTTATCTGTAAGATGGGGACAAGGTACTTCCAAGGTGCTGTGAAGGTCTGTAGAGAGATGAAGTGTACATATGCATCACAGGAGATCAGCAGTTCTCAACCTGTGGGTCTCAACCCCTCTGGGGGTCGCAGATCAAATATGCTGCATATCAGATCTTTACAATTTATAACAATAGCAAAATTACAGTTAAGCGGCAACAAAATAATTTTACAGTTGGGGAACTGCATTAAAGGACTGCAGCATCAGGAAGGTTGAGAATCACTGGTCTGGGGGGATGAAGAGTTGACTTTCCATTTGTGGTGTGCACATGTATGTAAACACACATACTTGTGTGTGAATGTGCGTGTAGAGGCCAGAGGTTGATTTTGGGAAGTCACACTCCAATGCTTTCTCACCTTACTGAGACAAGGTCTCAGTCAAGCCTAGAGCTCATGGATGTGGCCAGTTTTGCTAGGCAGCTTGCTCTGGGAACCACTTGCCTCTGATTCTGGAGGCTGGGAAGGCAACCACACCTAGCCCTCATCCCGGTCTTCACACATGCATGGCAAGAGCTCAACTGCTCAGCTGTCTTCCCCAGTCCCAGATGGAGTGTCTTAGCAGGATGGGGGAAGGGAAGAAAAACGGATTACAGGCATGCACCAACGGCTATGCATGGGTTATGTGGTGCTGGGATGAGCCAGGGCTTCCTGCATGCTAGGCAAGTGCTCTACCAACCGCGCTTCATCCCACCCTCGCATGGTCAGGATATTTGCTCTATATTCCTGGCAACAAGGAGCTATACAAACAGGCTTAAATCTAGCCAATAGATACAGGACAATTTGCAGGTGAACATGCTCCTGCATGCCAACCAATGGCTGCTCTTGGCTTTGGAAAGTCAGCCAATTGGGAAGTGGCAGAACATGCTGGATCACTGGCATGGATGGTGAGTGACAGTCTCACCACCCTTTGATGGGTGTGTGTGCTTCAACCAGCACCTTCATGATCTGAAAATGGAGGCCAATCCACCTCCACCTCTGCTCTGAATGTGTGTGTGTAGGGCCCAGAGGACAACCTTGGGTATCATTCCTCAGGTGCTGTCCACCTTTCTGTATTTTTTTTTTTTTGAGATAGTATCTCATTTTCCTGGAATTCTCCAAGTAGGCTAGGCTGGCCAGCCAGTGAGCTCCAGGGATCCTTTGTCTCCTCCCCCTGACGGTTAGTGTTGTCAACTTGACAGAACCTAAAATCACCCGGGGTCCAGTGTCTGGGGGACTATGTTGATTATGTTGAGGTAGTGTGCTCAGTAGTTGTCAGCTTGACACAAGCTAGGTTACCTGGGAAGAAGAAAAAGTCAGCTGGGACAGGGCCTCCATCAGATTGGCCTGTGGGACGTTTTCTTGATTGGTGATTCATGTAGAAGGGCCCAACCTACTGTGGGCAATGCCACCCATAGGAATGAAGTCCTGGTTGTATAAGGAAGCCAGCTGAGCAAGCCATGAAGAGCCAGCCAGTAAAAGCATTCCTGCATGGCCTCTGCTCCAGCTCCTGCCCTGACTTTCCTCAGTCACGGACTGTGACGTGGAAATGTCCAACAAACCCTTTCCTCCGCAAGTTGGTTCCGGTGTTGATTACAGCAACAGAAAGCTAACTACCACCCCAGATGGGAAGCCTCACCCCATTGTAGGCGGCGCCATCCATCCCCCGATGGTACAAATGGAAAAAAGGGGGTTAAGCAGCGTTACACATCCGCCCCTCTCCACTTCCTGAGTGTGGGTGTGATGTGACACATCTTCCCTGACATGATGGACTATCTCCTCTTGAACCATTAGCCAAATACCAATCCTTCCTCCCCTTCAGTTGACTTTGTCAGAATCTTTTGTTTCTCCATCCCCCGGTGCCGGGATTACAAGCACATGCCAACACACCTGTGTATCAAAGGGCACGGTAAGCCCTTTACCAGCTGAGCCATCTCCCCCATCCCGTCTCCGCCCTTACATCCTACGCCCACCGATCAACATGACCACCTGATGCTTTTCCAAATGCTAAGTGTTTATTTTATTCCTGCTACATCGTCCGAGGTGGAACAAACAGTTCCCAGACACGGAGGTCCTAGGACCCGGGGCAGAAGGGGACTCATGTCTTCAGTTTTTCCACCAGTTACGGTCGTCGTCGTCGTCAAAGGAATACCAGTCACCACCAATCACCGTGTGGGGCTTGGTAAACTGCAATTCCTCCAGCTGCCTTCTCACCTGGGTATAGTACTGCTGCTTCCACAGGCTGGGAAGAAAGGGATTGTCACACTAGGACCCACCTTGGACTTGTTCCCCCCTTCCTCAGATGTCCTGGAAGCCAAATCAAGGACTACAAACCTGTTTGAGAACTCTCAATTAGAGTGGTACATGCGTGTGTGCATATGTGTGTATGTGTGTTGTGTTTTATGTGTATGTGTGCACACAGACTGTGTGTTCAGGTGATACATTCTCTCTCTTTTTTAAAGATGTATTATTATGTATACAGTTCTGCCTGCATGTACGTCTGCAAGCCAGAAGAGGGCACCAGATCTCATTACAGATGGCTGTGAGTCACCCATGTCGGAATTGAACTCAGGACCTCTGGAAGAGCAGCCAGTGCTCTTAACCTCTGAGCCATCTCTCCAGCCCACAGGTGATCATTGTCATTTGTCTTTCTACATCATTCTTCACTTCGAGACAAACTCCCTAAACCTAGAGCTTGCTGACTGGCTAGTCAGGCTGATCGACCAACGAACTACTCCAGGGTCTTCTGGTCTCCCCAGCGCTAGGACGGCAGGCGTGTGCACCGCCACATCTGGCTTTCACATGGGTTCTAGGCAACAGAACTCTCAACCCTCGGGCTTGTGTGGGAAACAATTCAGACAACTGCTAAGTCAAAGACGGCTGTGCCTTGTGCCTCACTGGTACAAGTGGCTGTATTTTTTTTAATTATTATTATTTTTTTTTCCAAGACAGGGTTTCTCTGTGTAGCCCTGGCTGTCCTGGAACTTGCTCTGTAGACCAGGCTGGCCTCGAACTCAGAGATCCGCCTGCCTCTGCCTCCTGAGTGCTGGGATTAAAGGCGTGCGCCACCCGCTCCAGTTGGCCCTTTGGGTTTGTTTGTGCATGTGCCTTGTGACATGTTTAGGTAAGAGATTGCCAACCTCACCCAGCCAGGTTCCCAATCCACCACCCTCTCCCTGCCTACCTTCAATGGCACGCTCCATCCCTAGAGTCGCTCCTTGGCCTTTTGCATTTATATCCATGTGATAAAACTTGTACTTTGGATAAAGCTCCTGGCTATTGTCTGGGGAAGTCGCTCAACTGAGTCATTTCACCATCAACCTCATCTGGGTTGACTTACCCAATCCTCCACAGATTAGAGGTAGAATGCAGGAATACAGAACACAGCTTCAACATCCCCGACGAACTGAACTCATTCTTTATCAGGTTTAGGCTGGTGAGGCGCTGGTTGGAAGACAGGGCCAGTGACAGTACCTCACAGCATTCGGAAGTCAACCCGCATGCCTCCAACCTACCCGAAGCCCAAGGAAGAACCGTCAGTGGTGGAGCCTTCATCCGGCCCATAAGCGTTTCAACCCAATGTTTAAAAAAGGTGAGTGGGGCTCTATCCCCAGGAGTTTGCTCTAGTGGAAGAGCTCGAACATTCCCAATTCTAAGTTCTCGGTCTGGATCTGAGAGCTGTTGGCTACACCTCAAACTGTCTTTGGGAAAAGGTCTAGAGACACTGAAATAGGGAACACAACAGAGGACACAAGGAACACAGAAATACTTGCTGATTAATAAGTGATACTGTGCCTGGTGGTGGTGGCGCACGCCTTTATTCCCAGCTCTTGGGAGGCAGAGGCAGGCAGATCTCTGAGTTTGAGGCCAGCCTGGTCTACAGAGTGAGTTCTAGGACAGCCAGGGCCACACAGAGAAACCCTGTCTAGAAACCCTTCTCCCCTTGCCCCCTCAAAATGATATTGCACCAGCAACTCAAAGATGGGGTGCTGCATGAGGGAGGCAGGATGTCCAGACATGCACATGATGCCCAAGAAGCCACATGGATACTGTGGGAGGACCCTTAACAGACAGATAACCATGTCTAGACAGTCAGAGCTTAGCCAGAGACTATGACATTATGAGATGAAACAGAAAACTTTGAAGGTTTAGCGTTCTAGGAAAATGGATAAAACCGGAGATTAGCATGTTAAATGAATTAAGTCAGACTTGGAAAGAAATAATGCATTGTTTTCTCTTGGTCTTGGAACCCAGATTGTAAGTAGATACATAAAGTCATACATGCCTCTAAAAGTAGATGTGATGTTGTCTAGGGGAATGAAGGGGATTGATGGGATGGGGCGGGGGATGAGAGAGGAGAAGGTTCAGAGGGGTGTGTGTGTGTGTGTGTGTGTGTGTGTGTGTGTGTGTGTGCGCGCGCGCAAACTTGGTCAAAGTACATTATATATATTTGTATGAAAATGTCCCTGTGAAACCCAATATTATGTAGGATGAATGTATGGCAATAAAAAATTTAGGGCTTTATCCCAAGAAAAGCAGCATGCCAGAGGATATCATTGACAAGGGGCTGGAGAGATGGCTCAGTGGTTGAAAGCATTTGCTGCTCTTGCAGAGGACTCAGGCTTGGATATCAGCACTCACATCAGGTGGCTGACAGCTGCCTGCCTGTAACTGGCTCTGGGAGATCTGATGTCTTCCTTCTGGCCTTGCTGGGCACACACATGCTTGTGATGCAAATAAAGACATGCAGGCACACATACATATGCACATGCGGCACATTTTAAATAAAAAGATTAAACCACCACGGAGCTGGGCATGGCAGCACACGCCTGTAATCCTCACACTCAAAAGGCTGAGATAAGAAGATCATAAGATCCAGGCCACTTGGGCTGCACAGAAAAATTCTGCCTCTAAGGGAAGAAAAATCAATTGATGATGGTATATCAGAGCGCTCTGATATTTAAAAAGTTGCACTTGTTTTGTGCATGCATGCATGTGTATGCTTGCTGTGGTGCATGTGCGGAGGTCAAAGGACAATTTACTACAGTTGCTTTTCTCATATCATTTGAATCCCAACATCGGAACTCGGGTTGTTGGGCACCCTTATGCTGAGCCATCTCACTGGCCCATATTCTAGTATTTAAAAAAAGTTTATTTTTATGTATGTGTATCTCGTGTGTCTGTGGGAGCGTGCATGTGTGCATGCGTGTGTTAGGATCTCAGAGAACCTCACAGCATAGCCCAGACTGGCCTCAAACTCAAGGTGATCCTACTTCATCCTATTGTGTGCTAGAATTACGGGTGTGAGCCATCGTATCTGGGTAGCACTCTGGGCTAACAGGCTTCCCAGGTGGTTGAGACACTAACGTCTTCAGGACCATGGGTGTAACTGGCTGCTTTGGGTTCATTCTTGCTAGATTCCATGTGCTGCACCACCAAGGTCTTAGTTGTCTCTGTTTCTACCACCCAGTACCCAGCATCATACCCATCACAGAAGGGAAGTTCAATGAGTATCTGACACCCAGACCCATGACTCCACAAAGGTCCTTAACATCACACCACCACCCTGGTGTCATGCTCATGTCCTCAAAGAAGTGACCCCCAAGAAATTACCCAAGTCTCTTCAGGGAGCTGTCACTATGCCTCAGTCCCTTGCACAGGGCTATGACTCCGGCGTCACCCAGGGCGTTGTTACCGAGATCCAAGCTCTTCAAGTGCTTGTTGGCTGTGATCATGCAGGCCAGATCTTCGCAGCAATCCTCCGTGAGCTGGCAGCCCACCAGTCTGCAGGAGACATGGGAAATCCACGTCCTTCAGCGGGGAAGGACTATGGCGGGAGTAATATTCAGAAACACTGCCTTTATTTTCTTCTAAGAGGCTGTCTTGGGGTCAGCGAGGTGGCTCAGTGGATGAAGGTATTTGCCACCACCAGTGATGATCCTAAGTTTGAGCCCTTGAACCATGTGGTTGAAAGTAGAACTGACTCCTACAAGCTGTCTTCTGACCTCCAAGTGGGCACTGTTGCCCATAAAGGCCCTCACTCCAAATAAGAAAATAAACACATGTCATTTAAAGAGAGATGGTCTTTATTCTGTGTGTGGCGTATGCATGTGTGCATAGGTATGGGTGCGTATGGGTGTATCCACACCTGTGCATGCCTGTGTAGAGTCCAGAGATCGACACTTCAGGTATACTCCTCTATCTCGCTATGCCTTAAACTTGTCATTTTAGAGAGACTTGCTGTCCAGTGAACCCCTGGGATCTGCTTGGACGCCTCCTCCCTTAGTGTTGGGGTTACAAGCATGTGCAGGGGGCTTCTACATGAATTCTGCAAATCTCAGTGCAGGTCTTCATGTTTGCTCAGCAGGCACTGTATCCATGAAGCCATCCCTCCATCCCCAAGAGATGGCCTTTCTATCTACTCTCATGAATGGCACAGAGTGGATGGCACATTAGTCTGGGTGACAGCAGTGGAGGGGAATGTGCAGTGGGTATGGATGAATGGAGGCATCTTTGGAAAAATAACTGTATACTAGGCTGGGGGGCATGACTCAGCAGTAGAACACCTGCCTAGAATCCCCCAGTGAGGGGCTGGGGTGTGGCTCAGTGGTAGAGCCCCTGCCTAGAATCCCTCAGTGAGGGGCTGGGGGTGTGGCTCAGTGGTAGAGTGCACATACAAGGATCTTAGTTCCATGCCTGGAGCACTACAAACAGAAACAATAAAACTCAAACCCAAACCCAACCAACCGAACAAAAAAAACCCCACCAAACCAAATAATCTCTGAAGAAATGAACAGACTTTAAGGAATCAAGGGTGACCCTGAACTTGTAATCCTACCTCAGGGCTCCTGTTCAGTCATTCCTTCCTTCCCTCAACTCTGTTGACTCAACACATCACTTTACCCAGCTAGTGGGATTCCCAGAAGCCTGAGCACTTAACCATAGAATTAAATTTCTCGTGTCTCCCTGTCCATCTCTCTCGCCTTCTAGAAACCTGGGCGGCAGAGATGACCCTCAAACACCACTGCCTACTCACTCCAGCTCTTGGAGGTGACAAGTCGGCTCCCGGAGAGCCTCACACAGAAGCTTCACCCCGCCATCCTCCATGGGGTTCATGGTCAGGCTCAGGTGGGTCAGCTTTCTGTTGTTGATAAGCATCAGCGCCAGGAAACCATAGGCATCTCCTTTGAGGCCGCACTGGTTCAGTCTATGGGGACACAAACGGGAAGAGGACAGGATGGGCACTGCACACACACGGCACACACAGCCTTGGATAGGAGACACCTCTCTGCCTCAGTTTACTCTTCTGTAGAATGGGGTTCATATTTATGTTGGCCATTGCTGTCAGCCTTCAGTGGTGTATAGTTAAAGAACTTGGCAGTCACTGGGAGAACTATTAGCATTGGGCCATACTGGAAGTGAGTAGAACTCTGACGGGGCCAGCAGGATGGCTTAGCAGGTACACAAGTGCTTGTCGTCAAGGCTGAGAACTTCAACCTGAATTCATTCTCTGGGAACTGCATGGTGGAAGGGGAGAACCTACTCCTACCTTCTCTGCCAC
>CABHPP010122901.1:0-31719 GCA_902168425.1 Peromyscus attwateri | reverse complement strand
CTAGATGCCTGTCAACTGAAGAATGGATTAAAAAAATGTGGTACATATACACAATGGAGTACTACTCAGCAGAAAAAAACAATGAAAGCATGAAATTTGCAGGCAAATGGATGGAACTAGAAAATATCATCCTGAGTGAGGTAACCCAATCCCAGAAAGACAATCATGGTATGTACTCACTCATAAGTGGATTCTAGATATAAAATAAAGAACAATCAGACTATTAAAAAAAAAAAAGATGGATGGACTAATGGGTAAACTGTGGGACTCACTGTCACACCACAGCTTCCAGGATGTGTTTCTTCTCATTTTTTGGTTTGTTTGTTTGGTTGGTTTTTGGTTTTTCTTTTAAATTTTGTTTTGTTTTGGGGGGAGGGGAGATGGTCACATTGGGACAGGGAGATAAGTGGGATAGGAATGTATGATGTGAAATCCACAAAGAATCAATAAAAGTAAAAAAAAAAAAAAAAGATATAATGTCTCCTACCTGAAGTCCCCCCAGGGGGGCATTCCCTCCCTCAGTCATCCTTCCCCCGGGCAGCTACCGCCCAGTCACAGTATCACATGCCTCCTCCTCAACACTGTGCATGCCAGCTCTCATCAGCTCCTTACTCCAGCCTCTACTAGGACAGACCCCACTTCTTGTTTCTCTGCTTGTACCTCACTGGACACTCTGGGTCTTCTGTTTTCTTTTGGTATGAGTACTCTGTCTGCACGTATGCCTGCATGCCACAAGAGGGCATCAGATCCCATTTTAGATGGTGTGAGCCACCGTGTGGGTGCTGGGAATCAGGACCTCTGGAAGAGCAGCCAGTGCTCTAACCACTGAGCCAGCTCTCCAGCCCCAAACACTCCAAGTCTAGAGAGCCTCTCTTGAAAGGGCTGAGCACAGAGCACTGACAGATGTCCAGCTTCACACTGTAGCATCTCATCTGCTACACTTAGGTCCTCACCTTGCTAATCCTAATTCAGGGAAACTGAATACCATGGTGAATGCACATATATCATGTCCAAATGCACTAGCCCTATCCTGGACCTTGGTGTTAGGTTCTGCTGCCCCACTTGGCCCAGTGCATAGTACCTGAACTTGAAAACTCAGCTCTGTGTCCAAGAATTCAAGGATACAGACCTCTACAATGCACATCTGGGCAGTGGTTGGAAAGACCCAACCCAATGCCAAAGGATAGTGGTAGGCTGGTGGGGAACATGTCAGGGTAGGTGTGGGTCACACCAGAATGTATCTGGGAGTGGTACTTCTTGAATTAGGCTGAGCAGAGACAAGGGCTCAGGACCTGAAGCTTCCTTTGCTTGACTTACCCAAACCCTTTGCTAGTGTTCAGATATGGTCTGAGTGCTCATCTGCTTATCTGCTAGGTGCTAAGTGATGTTGGGAAGTGGTGGCACCTTTGAGAGGTAGAACCTGGGGAGGTTATCAGGTCCTAAGGATACTGTCTTTGGGAAGTATTATGGGATCCACGTAAGTTTCTGAGAAAGATGTTGTAAAGGAGAAAGCCTGACCCTTGAATCTCCTCAGCATCCTGTCTAGTCAAGCGCTCCCACCATGGGTATCTGCCATGTGACCCTCACCAGAGACCAAACAGAGCTGTCCAATCCTGGGCTTTAAGCTTTCAGAATGGTAAGCTACCTAATCTTTTCTTTATATAACACCTAGATTCTGGTATTTTGTTAAAGCAACACAAAATGGGCTGATAATACCTCTAACTAGACTATTCAGTTTTCTATACCACAAGGAAATAGTCAAACAACCAGCAAGAGAAAAGATTTACTCTAACTCAGGGTTCTAGAGAGTGCCAGTCCAAGGTCAAGTGGCCCCTAATGCTTTGGACCTGTGGTGAGGCAGTCTATCACCACAGGACCAGAACTGCTCACTACCATCAGCATGCAGGAAGAGAGTTGGGAAGAGAGAGCAAGCCTCCCGTGGTCTAAGGCCCCCAAGGCCTGTCCTTCTAAAGGCCCCCCTGTCTCTTAATAGTGCCACCCTGAGAGGTAAGCCTTTGGGAGACATTCAAGACCCAAGCTTTGGCACTGCCCTCTTCTGAATCCCAATTATCTGTCAAGGACAGGTAGAAGTTGGCAGCCTGGAAGGGTTGCACAAGCCCATGACTGCCTGTGAGCCAGAGCCAGCAGCTGCTGACTGATGTGCATGCTGAACACACACCACAGCATGCCGAGTGAGGCTCTAATTTTGGAAGTCCGTACACGCACTGCCCTGCTGGCCACTCACCTGCATGCCGAATGGAGCAACTCCCCTCTGCAGAGGAAGTCCGGGCCCTGCTCCTGAGCACTAGCGCATCTTCCAGGAGCTCAATCTTCTTGCTGAATTGCACTTCTAAAATGGGAATGACCTCTGGCATCTTGGCAGATATCAGTCGATAAGCCACGTCTGGCTTCCCAATGAACCGCTGGCGTATGCTGACCTCATAAGGAGAGTGAACCTTGATATCATCCACATCTTCCCTCTCAAACCTGTGCAGGAGCAATGAACTGGAGTCATGGATTTCCAAACCAGAAACCAGGACAGTGAGCTTTCCTGGCTTGGAATGAGACTCTGTTCTCTGAGAAACAACAGCAGGGACTCTGATCACTACCCCTTCCTTTCCAAAGGGCTCACAAGAGGCTACAGAGACACCTTCCTTGGTCTTGGCATCTGACGGTGTCTTCCAAAGCTTAGAGCTAAAAGGCCACCAGGAAGGAGACTCCAATTCTGTCAGCAATCTAAAAGAGCAAAGAAAACATGGAAATTAGAGACAGTCAGTTTTGAGGCGTAAGGCCTTTTTTTTTTTTTTTTCCTTCAGAAGACTGCTTTGATCTTTGTAGAGCATGTTACCATTTTATAGTCCATCTTCCCCAACAAGCACTCATGAAGCAGAAAGAAGCAAAGGGTGGGAACCTGAGGCTTGGGGTGGTAAGCACACCTGCCTAGAGGGGATCCAGCTAACCAAAGATACAGCAAACATGTGCATATGACTCATGTTGTTCTTTCCACACTACGCCTTGACCTGGAGAGTTCTGACTCAGAAGCCATCCATGAATTCATCAACCCACCAAGCTCTATAGAGCTGTCCGCTAAGCTTTCTGCAGCATGGAAAAGCCCTGTCGACACTGTCCAAGACAAATAGAGGCACATGTAGCTACCAACACTTTATTTATAGCCATGGCAACTGAGAACCTCAATTCTTAATTCAATTAATTAATTGTTTGTAGAGCTGGGGAATCAAATTCAGGGCTCTATGTCTAAGCCGCTTCCCAGCCTGATATAATTCAATTTCAGTATAGCTAGTGTCTACTACACTGCACAGCACAACCGCAACACCAAGAAATATATCCAGTGCTTCAAATGGAGGCAGGAAAGGAAAAGCAACTGTCGGGGGCTGGAGAGATGGCTCAGCAGTTAAGAGCACTGGCTGCTTTTCCAGAGGTCCTAGGTTCAATTCCGAGCAACCACATGGTGGCTCACAACCATCTAAAATAGGATCTGATGCCCTCTTCTGGCCTGCAGGTATATATGCAGAGCACTCACACATAAAATAAAAATAAATGAAAGAAAGTTTTAAAAAGTAACTATCAGAGAGAACAAACAGCAAACATAAGGCAGAATTAACTGTGTTAAACCGAACCAGGACCCAGTGAAAAGACATTATCAGCTTGAAAGAAACAAGAGGCAGCTAAAGCTTGTTCACAAAAACACTGTAAAACAAGAAAGAATAGATTCACAGAAAACAAAGAATTGAAATGTACACATAATACACAGGATGCTAGCAGTAAACGGATGCTACCAGAGGCTCTGTATGATAGAGAGGAAGACTTAACACTAAACATCTATGTACCAAATAACACCACTTCAAAATTCATTGAGCAAAAAAGTTGACCAAACAGACAACCACAGCTGTAGACTTCAACAGTTACATTTCTTTCAGTGGCTGATAGGGCAGAATGACACAAAATGAGTAAGAATTGGAGTTGTGAACAGTATTGTGGCAGCTCCGCCTGACTGATATAGAGTAACCCAGCATCTGATGAACGCACGATGCTTTCAACTGGACACAGAACACTCATGCCAGGGACTGCAGCTAGGTGCAAAGGCACTACGTCCAAAAGACAAATACAATCTGAAAATGTTTGCAGATTAATGCACACTGAAGTACCTGTACCACAAATGCAAAAAGGAAATCAGAAAACATTTAAAGGGATGGAGCAATGGCTCAGTGGTTAAGAGTACTTGCTGCTCTTGAAGAGGACCTGGGTTCCTTTCCCAGAACACACATGGTGGTTTACAAGCATCTGTAACTCCAGTTCCAGGGGACCTGACACCTTCTTCTGACCTCCAAGAGCACAAGTATGCATTGATATATACACAGACATAGATACAGGCAAAACATTACATATAAAACAAATCTTAAAAAAAAGAAAATACTTAAAGTGAATAGCAATGGAAATACAACACACATGAGAAGCAAACATGATCCCATCTGAGAAAAGTGAGTTTCCAATGTGTATATTAGAAAGGTTTACAATTGGATGGTAGTAGCACACACCTTCAATTCCAGCACTTGGGAGGCAGAAGCAGGCGGATCTCTGAGTACCAGGCCAGCCTGGTCTACAGAGTGAGTTCCAGGACAGCTATGGCTACACTGAGAAACACTGTCTCAAAAAACCCAAAAATAAATCAATAAAAAATAAATAAAAGGCCTAAAATTAGTTATCTAAGCTTCTATTTCAAATTGGTTTAAAATGAAGACTAAAATATACACAAAGAAAGTAGAAAAGTCAAAATGTAGAGATCAATGAAATTAGAAGCAGACAAAAAAAAAACCAAAAACAAACAAACAAACAAACAAACAAAAGAAAGACTGGTCTGGGGAGATGGCTCAGTGGGTAAAGGAACTTGCCACCAAGCCTAAAGACTTGGGTTTGATCCTTTGAACTCACATGATGGAAGGAGAAAATTGACTCCAACTTTCCATACAAATGCTATGGCACATACGTGCCTGTATACACACAGAGAAGATAAATAAAAATGAGTGATCTGTGACTTTAATCCCAGCATTCTGAAGACAGAGGCAACTAGATCTCTGTGAGTTAGAAGCCAGCCTGGTCTACAGAGTGAGTTCCAGGTGAGCCAGGGCTACATAGTGAGACTAAGTCAAAAGTGAGTTCCTTGATGTGACTTAAATACAAAATAGAAATTACTAACAAAAAATGATCAAGGAAACTATAAAGAAAATATAAATTTCTGACACAGGACTGGGGACAGTGGAAAGTCTTATGGACATTATTCTCGGTGCCAATAAATCTAACAACTTATCTGAAATGTACAACACTGGGCAGCCCAACCTCTGAAACCCAGGCAAGGAAAAAAACCTGAACAGCTTGAGAAAGAAACTAAACCTGTAACGATGACACCAGAGAGAACACTGTGGCCTGAGCGGCTTCACTGGTGAATTCTGCCAAAGATGCGGATCAACCACTGTCTGTCCACAGCGCTCCATCGCACAGGCCACCTGACTCACCACCCCAACGCCACAGGATGTATGAATCCCAACACAGTCAGATGCCTCTAAACCAGCAAGTACACCTGTGACATGGAAGTTACTGGCCCACAAGTAAGAGGTCTTCATTCCAGGAGGACGAGGATGGAAATGAACCAGTGGAACTCATCTCACTGACAGGGAAACAGGAAAGTTGTAAAATCAGAGGAACAGCATCGAGCCTGAAGAATTCCATCACAAGATGAAAACTTCCTCAGTCCGATACAGGGCACCTACAAAAAACTTTAACAATATGACTTTTTTTTTTTTTTTCTGAATGAAAATAAAAAGCAAGGAGATTCCTGAAGGCGCCAAACGTTGTAGGCATTTCTCAAGTATAACTTTCTGAAATACATTTGGTCCTTATCCTGTTTCCTAGGAGTCTGGAAGCAAAGTGTATTCCATGTGTTGATAAACCCTCTGCTGGCTAGCAGCCCCTGGAGAGCTCCCAGGTGGGGCTGTCACTGAAAGATCAGGGCAGGGACCCTCAGCCTCATCTCGGCCCCTAGAGAAGGAAGAAGGGCTGAAGGTTGATTGGATCACCGATGGCCAGTGGTTTCATTAATCATCCCATGTAATGAAGCATCTATAAAACCCCTAGAGACGAGTTCAGAGCTTCCCAGGAGCTGGACATGTGGAGGTCCTGGGGGGTGGTGCCCAGGGAGGACATGGAAGCCCCGCCCCTTCCACATACCTGACCTCTTACATGTCTTCACCTGTATCCTTGGTAATTGTTCTCATGGTAAACCAGTCAACACAAGTTCTATGGACTGCAAATCACGGGTCAAAGGAGCTAATGTACAGCCGTTTGGGGTGGCCCTCCCTCTGCGAGCCCTTCAGTCAGGCTGCTGGCTACTATGTTCTCCAACAGGATTGCTAGGGGCTTCCTTTACTCTTTACCACCATAAAGGCTCTCTCAACACAGGCCAGGGACCCAGCACGAGGGCGCTGCTCACCCCTGAGTATGTCCACTCTACTTACATATTATAGAACTGGAGGAATAACAAGGTGGGCTTGGGGACCTACTGAGTCAGGCAGGAGCTACAAACCTATACAAGCCCCACTTCTTCAGATTTCCACAAGTGAAACCATGCAGCATTTGTCTTTTTGTGCCTTAGTTAATTGGCTATCACAACACCCAGGTTCGTCTATACTGCTACAAATAGCTGGAGTTTATTCCTCATGGCTGACTAACATGTCAGTGCATAGCTATACCGTGTTTTCCTTATCCATGTATGTGTGCAGGACACTGGCTGCTCTGACGAGATCATTCTCTACTCAGAGCCCATTATGCTGACCACTGTCACTGTGTCTTTGTGATTGTGTTCACCACAGCTCTCCGTAGAAACAGTCCGTTAGGTCTTGCTCTGGTCCCACCTATCCTTTCTGTGTCTCATTTCCCCATCCTGGAATGGGAATGCAAACAGCCTCAGGCTCCTACTGCTATTCTCCCGACAAGGGGATGGACCCTTTCTTGTCAGTTAAAACGCTCTCACAGGTTGTTCCTAGTTAGGTGTGGTCCCAATGACTAGAAAAGTAACACTTCCTCACTGTCAACACTCTTGTCCCTCCACCTTCCTCCCACTGGATCTCCTCTCTCTTCCAGAAAGTCCAACTACGACTTTCATGCCCCCTCCCCCATCTGTCTTCTGTATGTGAGAGAACATGCAGTATATTTCTTTCTGAGTCTGCTATTTACCACAGCACGCTGATCTCCAATCCCTCCATTTCTCTGTAAATGATACACAATGTCATCCTTCTTTATTGCCAAATATCCCACTGTGCGTTCGTATGTGCGTGCGAGCATGCGAGTGAGTGTGAGTGTGTGTGTGTGTGTGTGTGTGTGTGTGTGTGTGTGTGTGTGTGACATTTTCTTTATTTGTCCATCTATTGATAGACACTTGGGCTACTTCCCAGTTTGGTTACTATAAACGATACCACAATCAACAAGTGGTAAACAAAAAACAAAGACTACCAGATCATATTTTTCCTTTATACACAAGTCCCTCCCTGTAAGTTCTGAGGCTGGAGGCCTCTCTCAGTGAGGAGCATTCCAGGCACCATGGTGGACAAGGAACCAAACACGCTCAGACCACAGAGCACTGTTCTCAGACATGGAAGGCGCCTCTGTCTGGCCTACCATGGAACAGGCTCTGTGATACTGAAAAATAGGCACACACTGAAAACACAAGAGGCCACCAGCTGGGGCCTCATACCAGGACATCTGTTCTAACACTCAAGGTCCAGAAGCTCTGGTTCTGCTGTGGTGCCCATGAGAGCTGGGCCAGGGGCCGTTGGCAGGAAGTGAGACGACAGTGCAGGAAATAGCAGGTGGGCGTGTGGGAGGGGTGTGGCCTCTCCAACCTGAGCTGGGGATGGAGAGGGCTCTTCAGGGGTGAGCTGTCAGGAAAGAGTCAAGCACTGAGCCAACTTCTACAGTGACCCATCCTGTAACAGCAGGATCTCACTTCTCTCCGACTCATCTGCATGGAGAAGACGGGAGCTCAGATGTATCCAGTGTGTCCCAACAGGAACCAAAAGCAAACAACAGGAACTCTAACTTGGCAGACTATGAAATACACTGAACTATCCCGAGTTCCCGGAAAGTACAAATCTATGTGCACAGAGGCTATGACATGTCAACCAGAAGAGAAGACGTAATCCATATCCATTTTATCACATTTCATCCTGAGGACCAACTAAGCGGAGGGCAGAGAGAACAGAACTTCAACTCTGAACAGTCTGCAGATTCTGCTGCCTCTGCTCCTATAACAAGCCTGACACGACAACCTCCACGGCATGGTCTTACTGAAAGAATCTCTTTGGTAAGAGGAGAGGATGTGTCTTCAGTCCAGTCATAAGCTCTCTCTGAGCACATCTCTAACCAGGTGTGGACTATGGCAAAGGCCATCTCGCCTATGAAGCTCTGAGAGAGCCTGGACATTCCACCACACAGCAGCTCAGGAGCACTGCATGCTCCTTACATACACAGCCTTTCATCCACAGGGAACACGTGTTCCCAGGCCCTGAGGAATAACAGAAACAAAGGATAGTATTAAACCCTATATAAGCTGTGTTTCTAATATACATACTTGCAATATAGTTATCTGAAGACCACACATATTATTACTACACTGTAATAGGAATCAGGTGAGTAGTCTTCCTCTCGAAACATCTTCCTGTGTTTCGCTCGGCAGCCTCTCCTTGGCAAATCCAATTGTGAGCACCACTATTCTTGCACACTAGGATCATTTAAGTAAAATACTTCTGAACACAGCACTAAGACACCTAAAAAATCTGATAACCAAAGTGGCTGCCCGTGACTAACATGGCCGTGAACAGTGCACACAGGCCAGACAAAGGGCTGATCCATATCCTAGGAGGCATGGGCTCATGTCTGAGCTCTCACCAGGCTACTCAGAGTGGCACTGACACTACAGGTGACCAAAGAGGTCCATTTTTCTACCTACTCTTTTCAGGGGGACTCTGGGATAACCGAAACAAGAAAACAGAGCTACAGATAATAGGGTTATAATTGCAAGTATCAGAAAGAGTACATTTCCAACTTATTTTTGAAAAAGAAGTATGGAAATTTAAAACAAGTTTGAACTTGGTGTGCTGAAAAAGAGCACTCTCAAAGATGGGCCTTAGGAAGACTGGCCAGGGAATGCTCTTCAAGGACTACAAGCTGAACACCACTTCCCTAAGGACAGGGGAAGACAGCTGAAAGAGTGTGGAGACTTTTCTATACACCAGTGGCAGGAGACCCTGAAAATCCAGTAACAAAGGTGGTACCAGCATCCTCTAACAGCTGGGATGGAATGGGGTCAGTGACAGGGCAGGCTGGCTTGGAGGAAGACACAGTGAGCCTACACCCAACCTGGGCACTTGGGAGAAGACACTGTTTATCAGTGTCTAACGGAGCAGGGGCAGAATGGAGAGAAGAGGGCTGTATCCTCCATGCCAAGGCAAGCAAGGCCTACAGGCTCACACTGCAGGAGGGAGGCAGGGACCCAAGATAAGGTTTTATTGAAAGTCTAGTCCTGGAAGTCCCCCTACACAGGGACCCTGGGACAAATGCTTCTGATTAAAGACAGAAAATAAAGAAATCCAGACAGAGCAAACTAGAGGAGATAGGTCAACATAAAAGAAAAGAAGGCAGCTCGGCAGTGGTGGTACACATCTTTAATCTTTAATCCCAGCACTCAGGAGGCAGAGGCAGACTGATCTCTGTGAGTTCAAGGCCAGCCTGGTCTGTAGAGTGAGATCCAGGACAGCCAGACTGTTACACAGAGAAACCCTGTCTTTAAAAACCAAAACCAAAGGGCAACTGAAATGCTAAGCTAAAACAGACAGAAAGCAGTGCTGGAGTATGAGTCAAACATGTACAGAACAAAACTAATTCTTAGACATTTGAATCTAACAGAAATAAAAGAAAGACCCAAGAACTAGAAACCAGAATGAAAACAAGTTACCAAAGAAATAATACAAACAAAATTTTAAAAAGCCCATTCTGAAGGACAAACTCAGAGAGGGCATACAAAAGTACATACAAAAAACAAACAAAAAAACCTCTATTGGTCCCCATGAAAGCGGATCACCACCAGGAGGGACGTATCCTGCTCATGACCCGGCAACTGGGGGCATGACTAACCAGCACACAGGAACCACAAACATTGACAGAGCAAGACACCTCCCTTGTGCAGCCCACCACAACATGAGCACTCGCCTCCCTACTCTCTGTAAACCCACAGGGTCCAGGTGGTGACAGGCAGCGGCTCTCTGGGCCGAGTCCCCCACAGTCCACACAGCAGGTGCACAGCCTTTGCTCTGAGTACGGGAACTGTCCTAACCACGAGATCGCTGAGAGGACTCCCTGCCTTCTCCGTAGAAGCAGAGCAGACTTGGGGGTGCCCACCTGTCAGCCACATCTAGATCTGACTCCATCTTCTCCAGGCCCCTCATGACGCTGTCCAGCTGCTCGCCCTGGTGATGAAGGACCTTTGATGTGTCTTCCATGCGTCTCTGGGAACTGGCCATCAGTCCCACCAGCTCCTGGCCCCTGGTCCTGAGGGAGGCTGTGTGGGCAGCGGTGCCTGGCTGGGAAAGGAGCAGCTCCCTCCAGAAGTGCTCGATGACGTTGAAGACCACATTGCGACTGGGCCGCAGTGAGCTGAACCAGTGCTTAGCCTGGCCCTTCTCCAGGACTGTGATGGCACTGAAGACAAAGAGAGAAGCCTCCTTCCTGATCTCAGTGATGCTGCAGAGAGGCAGGCCCACAAGGACCTCTTCGGTTCTGTCCGCACTGAACTTCAGTGAATGAGGCGTCAAGGTCAGTTTCCCAGGAACCCATTGCTTCTCAAGGTTCAGGTAATAGGAGCAGGGCCAGGAGTGGACACGCACATCACTACTCATCTGTCCCTAGGTAGCTGGACCACACGGAGGCTGTCGCGTCCGTCTCTGAGGGAAAAGAAACAAAGTGGGCGGGTGAGGCTGAACTGCATCAACTTCCTTTAGATTGCAGGTAGCAGGAGGCCGGCCAGGAGAGAAGTACAGTCTCAAGGGAGTTCTGGGCCTCTGCCCAGCAAGTAAAGGGTAGAGAGGGCTGAGATCAGAACCAAGAACTGTGCTTGTCCCACACTCCTTACATGAAACCCTCCACTCCTGTGCCCACCGGGCAAGCCATGAGGAGATCAATCAAGCATTACAGACAAGGCCCCAGATCCTTCCCATGCATACAACCTTGTAGCTGCGATGTCCCTATCACTGTCTATCTGTACAAGGTCCTCCTGAGGATCCTCTTTCAACTCTCTGTGTATGTATCCAACTGCTTACAGAAAAGTCTTGTAGACACATGTCCCCCTCCTGGACAGCCATCTCAGAGTTACCCACAGAGTCACATGTACATGGATGCATTTATAGATAGATAGTGTTGTGTGGCCAGAAGCAGTGACGCACGCTAGCTTCATTTTCTTCTACTTCTGTCCACCCCCCAGTAATGAGGATCACACCTAGGTGCATCTAGGAAAGTGGTCTACTGCTGAGCTATAGCCCCAGCCCTTGTTTTGAAATAGGGTCTCTCGTGTAGCTCAAACAAACTTTGAACTTGCTATGTAGCCCAGGGTGGCCTCAAGTTCCCTGTGCCCTACTTGGCCAGTACCAGAAGTACTGTCATGTGCCATCACACATGGTACTGTTTGCAATTTCATATTTATAACTATATTCATCAGGGCAGTCATAAGTCATGGATGACAGGTTTGAATTAACACTTATAGAATATGTTGCCCAATCCTCTTTGTTCAGATACCAAATTAGTCAAGACAAGAGGCTCCACACTGCAGTCTACGGTACTGACTGGGTAAGCAGACTTTCCCACGTCTCCCTGCCCACGTCTCTCTGTGTCTGCCTCTCTATCTCTCTGTCTCTCTCAATTACAGTCTTTGTGTGATATGACTTTACTTCTTAGGAACTATCTTAGCATGATCCCTCAAATACCAAACCCAGCTGGAGGCCACAGGGACACTGCTACCAGTCAC
Organism: Peromyscus attwateri; assembly: GCA_902168425.1. Classification (NCBI taxonomy): domain Eukaryota; kingdom Metazoa; phylum Chordata; class Mammalia; order Rodentia; family Cricetidae; genus Peromyscus; species Peromyscus attwateri. The sequence goes on along the minus strand of CABHPP010122901.1, from coordinate 19,634 downwards.
CAGGTCTGTAAGGCCCTGGCATGCAAGTGACAGGATGGGCAGTAAGCATACAAAAGGTATTACTGGTAAGGCCCCAGCTCCTGTGATGTGGCGTCCATGGGGACTTCATTCACTCTCTCCCCGAGCCACCCTCTCTGCACAGCCGGTCCTGGAGATAGTCACTGTCCTAAAGCACTCAGGTGGGACCAGCCCCACAGAGGCAGAGCCTGTGTCAAAATGAGGCCCGTGAGCAGACTGCAGCCCTGTGATGGAGTCCCCCAAGGGTGAGGGCTCCCTGAGTAGTCTGGGCTGCTATTTCGTCTTCAGTCACATGTTTCACACAGTGTCAGGTGGGAGTCCTGAGGTGTGAGGGCATCGACGCTGGAGGCTAAATGCTCCTAAAGTTTGTCAGGAGTCTGTGAATTCCGTGTCAGCAGTGGGTCCAGGAAACCTAAGAGGCTCTGGCCCGCCAACCCCCTCTACTCCTGCTGCCCAGGGCCACCAGCTCCCCTGAGCAGACCTGGGTCTACACAATCCACCAGGTCAGGAACTAAGGTGAGAGCTAAATCCCTCAGGATGTCCACAGCAGGAGGGGAGGCAGAGGTGGGTCTACCAGAGCAGCAGAGGAGACTGCACTTGAGGAAAGTGGCTGAGGAGAAACGGCAAGCGTGCAGGGAAATGGTGAGAAGAGGACACAGCAGAGCAGGAAGGAGCCCAGCGGCAGGAACGGGCCGTACTGCAGTCTACTCCAGCCCCTCTCTGGGGGAACTGGGAAGAATCAGGGCCAGCAGCACACCTACAGACCTAACTGTAGGAGCCCATGCACTCAGGGGTTTCAAATCAAGTATGGAGCTCTCAGTGACTGCTCTGCTCCAACGAATGACCTCACATTGACCCTCCCAGCCCTCAGAACCCAAGCTGCTCCAAAAGTCACTGATAGATGTCAATCTGTTTTAGGGACCAGTAGCTACCAAAAGAAGCACCGAGCCTGTGTGTATCTCCCAGGTAGAGCACAGACTTCTTGGTATACTGTGGCTCCAATGCCACAACCATGGCCTTACCTGCATTCACCTCCCCCATATATTATATGCTTGAGATTCCCAGCTACCAACACCAAAAGTGCCACCATCACCTGTGGTCACTAGTGTCACAGGTGATCACCCATGCTGCCCAGTGGGACCTGGGGAAGATATCATCAATGTCATGAACGCCAAGACCATACCTACCTGTGTCATCACCTATCCTTGCCCCGCAGGACCTAACGACAGCCAGCATCCTCCACACTCTGTAGCATCAGAGCTTCAACTGCCACCATCATAAGCCCCAGAGTCACCCACGTATGCGGGGCGTAAGGAAACACACATTTGGAATCCACGTCCACTGCAAATGTGTGCACTTACCCTCACACACTGCTGCAGACTGGACTATGCAGGACTATACAACAGTGGTGGTATTGACGACACTTAGAGAAACTAGAGGCCACCCGTCCATCTTCACCCATAAGCAAAGCCCAAACACTGGCACCCTCGATCCTATCTAAATAAAAGTCTTTTCCCTATCAAAGCTACTCCACAAAACTGGAAACAGCAACTATTATGCCAGATGTGAAGACATCAATGAAGACATTTTAAAATTGAGGATACACGACACCTCTAAAGGACTCAGTAATTCTCTAGAAATAGAGCTCAATTCAAAGGAAATCCATAGGTTGCCTGAAAAACAATTCAACATAAAATCCTAAAGAAAATCACTGAAATGCAAGGAAATCTAGACAGACAGCAAAATGAGGAAACAATTCATTATACAAATAAGAACTGTGACAAAGAACTAGAATACACACACACATACACACACACACACACACACACACACACACACACACACACAATCGACAAATGAAATAAAATAGATAGCTTCTATAATATACTAGGATAAGCAGAATTTCTGAACTGAGCACAGTCTTTTGAAATAACCCATCAGACAATTTTTTTACAAAAAACAGAAGGGTCTGGAGAGATGGCTCAGCGGCTAAGAACACTTACAAGGCCAGGTGGCAGTGGCAAAGGCAGGCAAGTCCCTGAGTTTGAGGCCAGCTGGACTACACAGTGAGTTCCAGAACAGCCAGACCTTCAGAGGGAAACCCTATCTTGAAAAACAAAAACAAAAACAACAAACAAAAACCCACTTACTGTTCTTCCAGAGGACCAGAGTTCAATTCCTAGCATCCATGTTGGAGGACTCGAGTTCCTAGCTCACAACCATTTATAACTCCAACTTCAGGAGATCCAAACACCTCTGGCCTCAGCAGGTACTTTGTACTCACGTGTACACACACACACACACACATACACACACACACACACACACACACACACACACACACAGGGGGGGGGGGGGGGGAACGACTAAAAATAATTGTAAAAAAAAGAAAAAACTGGAAGAAATTCCTTGAGACATATGGGAAATCATCAGAAACAAATAGTTGCACTATGGGAATTCCAGAGAATAAAAGGGATTATTAAAGTAACAGCTGAAAACTCCTGAAGACTTCTGTCTCAGTCATTGTCCTATTGCTGTGAGGAGACACCATGACCAAGGCAACTCTTAGAAAAGAACGCATCTAACTGGGGGCTGGCTTATGGTTTCTGAGGTTTAGTCCATTATCATGGCGGGAAGCATGGCAGCTGGCCTGGCGCTGGAGAAGGAGCTAAGAGCTTTACTCCCTGATCCACAGACAGCACACGGGAGACACTGGGCCTGGTACAGGCTTTTGAAACCTCAAAGCCAGTGTCACACTTCCTCCAACAAGGCCACATCTACTCCTACAAGGCCACACCTCCTAATCTTTCAAATCTTTCAACAGTTCACTCCCTGGTGACCACATTGAAATATAAGAGCCGGCTGGAGAGATGGCTCTGAGGTTAAGAACACTGACTGCTCTTCCAGAGGTCCTGAGTTCAATTCCCAGAAACTACATGGTGGCTCACAACCATCTGTAATGAGATCTTCTCAAACTAAAACTAATCAGAAGAGACAGAGAAGGGTACTTCATTCATTCAATTAATCAAGAAAATGTTACAATACTAACCTAGATACACTAAACTCTGACACACTCAATTTCATTTAAAAAAAAGTGTAAGTGGAATTAAAGACATGATTAACACAAACCAATAATAGTAGGTGCCTTCAACATCTTACTTTCTCCAATAGATAAGTCCTCTAGACAAAAAATTAACAGAGAACCCTCAGACTTAATGACATCTTATATCAAGTAGTCCTAACATATTTACGGAACATTTTACACAAGCACCAGAGTATATTCATTTGACTTAGCAGCACATGGAAGCTTCTGTATGACCATATGCTGGAATGCAAAACAAACTTTCACAAATGCAGACAAATTGAAATAATTCCATGCATGCTATCTACCCATTATGCAATGAAACTTAAAATCAACAGCAAACAACTCTAGTAAGTGTATAAACCCATGGAAATTAAACAACTCATTACTGAATTATTCAAAGAAGAAATCAATAAATAAAATTAAAATATTCTTGAAACCAAATGAAAATTAAAACACAAGACAACAAAACCTCTGAGACACAGTAAAGGCAGTCCTAAGCAGGAAGTTTATAGCCCTAAGTTCCTACATTAAAAAATCAGAAAGGGCACCGGGCAGTGGTGGTGCACACCTTTACTTCCAGCACTGGGGGGTGGGGATGGGGGGGCAGAGGCAAGCGAATCTCTGAGTTCAAGGCCAGCCTGGTCTACAAAGCAAGTTCCAGGACAGCGAGGAGAAACCCTGTCTCGAAAAGAAAAAAAAAAAAAATCAGAAAGAGCACAAATAAATAACTTAATGGTACAACTCTGGCCTCTGTGGATATATCAGACATACACTCAGACAAAACACTCACATACATAAAATAAAAATAAATCTTTAAAAAAGAACACCTAAAAATAAGAATCTGGAAAAACAAGAACAAATCAAATCCAAACCCAGTAGATGGCAAGAAATAATAAAATAGAAATAAACAAAACAATACAAAGAAACGCCGGGGGGTGGTGGTGGTGGTGGTGGTGGCGCACGCCTTTAATCCCAGCACTCGGGAGGCAGAGCCAGGCGGATCTCTGTGAGTTCGAGGCCAGCCTGGGCTACCAAGTGAGTTCCAGGAAAGGCGCAAAGCTACACAGAGAAACCCTGTGTCGAAAAAACCAAAAACCCTATAAAAAAAAAACCAAAAAAAAAACAAAAAAAAAAAAAACAATACAAAGAAACAATGGATCTAAGAGCAGGTTCTTTAAGACGATAAACAAGATTGACAGACCCTTGCAAAAGAAAGAAAAAGATGACCCAAATTAAAAACCAGAAATGAAAGGGAAAACATTACAACAGATACCAAAGAAATTAAAAATATTAAGGAAATTTTAAAAACTTATACTTCAATAAGTTGGAAAATCAAAAAGAAATGGATGGATTTCTTGATTCACTCAAACTACCAAAGTTAAACCAAAAGAAACCAACAACCTAAAACAGACCCTAACGAAGGAAGAGACTGCGCCAGTAATTAAAGAATTTCCGACTGAAAAAAGCCCAGGTCCAGACTGACTGAAGAACTACAACCAATACTCCTTTTTTCCTTTCCAAACCTTATTTTTATTTGTATACGTGTTTTCCCTGCATGGATGTTTGTGTACCTCGTGTGGGTGCTCAAGGAGGCCAGAAGAGGGTGTTGGATCCCTTGGGATTGGAGTTGCAGACAGTTAGGAACTGCCATGTGGGTGCTGGGAACTGAACCCTGGTCCTAAGGAAGAGCAGCAATGCTCTTAACCACTGAGCCACCTCTCCAGTCTCACCAATACTACTACTTTTTTTCTGTCCCCGAGACAGGGTTTCTCTGTGTAGCCCTGGCTGTCCTGGAACTCGCTTTGTAGACTAGGCTGGCCTCCAACTCAGAGATTTGCACCAATATTTCTTACATTATTCAAAAAAAGAATAATTTTAAAAAGGGAGAATTAGCCTCTCCCAGAAATGAACCCCTTGATTGGCAATCCAATCCAAGGTGGTTAGCTCTGGAACTATATATGCACAAACAATGACAATGGATTCACAGGTTGTATTTTATATATTTGTATATATGCGTACATATCTGTAACAATAATTAAAGGGAAGAGACGATCAATTTGAGGGGGGGAACAGGAAGGTTTGGAGGGAGGGGGCATGGGGGGAACTGGAGGGAGAAAAGGGAAGGAGGTAGGTGATGTATTATATTTTAATGAAAAATGTAAAAAAACAAAAAAAGGCTAAAAAAGAAGTCTCAGTGAGTAAAGATGCTTTCCTCCAAGCCTGACAACCTGGATTCTATTTTCAGAACCCACACGTAGGAGAAAATTGACTCCTATAAGTTGTCCTCTGACCCCCATGCACAAGCAGTGGTACTCATACACCCACATACATACATACATGAATGCATGAATGTGCCATACATGCGCGCGGGCACACACACACACACACACACACACACACACACACACACACCGAGAAGTATAAACATATAAAAAAGGTTTAAGGAAGACTTACACTAGAAACAAAAAGATGATGACCACCATTATGAAAACACAAATGTACACAACTCACCAGCTGCACCCATTAAATACTAAATAGAAAGAAGATATCAGCATGTCAGAAAACTATCCAATCTCGATGATAAACAGTAATAGAGATGGAATGGGACAAAAAGCAGAAAAGACAATTAGAAAGCAGTCACACTGGCAGGAAGTCCATCCATATCAACAATAACCTCAAATGTAAATGGACTAAAATCACCAGTCAAAAGACAGACTGGCTGAATGGGTTAAATAAAAGACAGGAACTGATAATATGTTGTGTACAAGAAACTTGCTTCGGGCGGTCGTGGCGCATGCCTTTAATCCCAGCACTCGGGAGGCAGAGGCAGGTGGATCTCTGTGAGTTCGAGCCCAGCCTGGTCTACAGAGCGAGTTCCAGGAAAGGCGCAAAGCTACACAGAGAAACCCTCTCTCGAAAACACCTCCCCCCCAAAAAAAGAAACTTGCTCCACTGGTAAAAGCATACACTGAAAATTGAAGCACTTGAAAAAGATGTGCCATATAAAAGGAGACCACAATGAACAGAAGTAGCTGTACTCATGTTAGACAGAGCAGAAATAAAATGTAAATTTTCAAAGAAGGGTCATTGCATATTGATAAAGGATCAATTCAGCAGGAAGACAGAACTACTGTAAATATATATTCACCCAATGCAAGACCACCAAACTATATAAGCAGAAATCATTAGCTCTATAGGAGAGGTAATTCCAGGAACACTAACAATTGAGGACCTTGATATCCTTTCATCAATGAGCAGAAAACATACTCAGCAAATCAAGGAAGGAAATCTGAGTTGGACCTACTGGAGAGCATACAGACCCAGCAGGTGTTTGCAGAATACATTAGTCGGCAGCTACAAAGCACAGTCCTCTCATCTGCACACAGCACACTCTCCCAAACTACATCCACTGTTAGCACAAAGCAAGTCTTACATTAAAAAGTCCCACCACGCCTACTCTCGGACGACAGTGAACTAAAACTGGAAATACACAAGAACAGTGGTGCACACATGGAGACGGAACAGTATGATCCCGAACAATCAATGAGCGGCTAAAAGAATAAAGATGAAAACATCCTGTGTTAAAATTCATGAGATACAGCCGGGTGGTGGCGATGCACACCTTTAACTCGACATTTGGGAGACAGAGGCAGGTGGCTCTCTCTGAGTTCCAGGCCAGCCTGGTCTACAGAGCTAGTTCTAGGACAGCCAAAGCTACACAGAGAAACCCTGTCTTGACAAACCAAATGAAAACAACAACAACAACAATAACAAAAACTCGTGGGATACAGGAAAAGCAACACTAAGAGTAGTTTCAAGTAACATCCCAGTGCACCTCAAAGTCTCAGCAAAGAATAATCCAAACCCTAAGAAAAGAAAGTGCACCACAAAAAAAAAAAAAAAGAAAAAGAAAGTGCACCACAGTAGAAATACATAAAACTAAATTTTTAAAAATACAAAAGGGACAGTAAGATGGCTCCAAGCTGCACTTGTCTGGAAAACCCACTGACCTGACTGAGTTCAATTCCCAGATCCTACAGCAGGAGAGACTCAATTCCTCAAAACCGTCATCTGACTTCCACATGCATACAGTGGCATGCATGCACATGTACATGTACACACATACTCCGATACACATACACACAGAGAGAGATGCACAATAACAGTAAACTAAAATTTTAAAATAATAAAAATATAAAGAGATTAATAAAGGATTTTCTTTTCTGAACAGACAAAAATTAACAAATCTTTAGCTAGACTAACCAAGAAAAAAGAAGACCCAAATAAATAAAGTCAGAGACGAAGCCGGGCATGATAGCGCTTGCCTTTAACCCCAGCACTCGGGAGGCAGAGGCAGGCAGATCTCAAGTTTGAGGCCAGCCTGGTCTACAGAGCGAGTTCCAGGACAGCCAGGACAACACAAAGAAACCCTGTCTGGAAAAACCAAAAGGAAAAAAAAGGAAAGAAAACAAACTACCATGACAGGCTAGAGAGATGGCCCAGGGCTAAGAGCTCTTCCAGAGCCGCCTGGCTCCCAGCACTCACACTGCGTGGTCCACAACCACCTGTAACTCCAGCTGTGGAGAATCTGATGCCCTCTTCTGGCCTCTCTGGTCACTGTTCTCATGTGGCATACACACAGACATACACATAAATAAAAATAAAATAAATCTGCTCTTTAAAAGAGAAACTACAACAAAAAAATTACATGGTTAACAAACTGGAAAAAAGAAATGCACAATTTTTTTAGACATATACAACCTACTCAGACTGAATAAAGAGAAAAATCTAAATATACCAGTAATAAAAAATAAAATGAAAACCATAGTTAAAAGTCTCCCATAAACATAGCAAGCTCCAGGCCAGCCAAGGTTACATAGTGAGATTCTTTAAAAAAAAAAAAAAAAAAAAAAATTCAAGTGCATGATGACTTTTTTAGGCTGAATTCTACAAAGCATTTAGAGAAAAAAAATAATCTAATTTTCAAAAATTTAAGAAACATTGAAAAAGAAAGAACATTGCTAAATTATTTTTATGAGGTCAAGGACTATCAAAAACCACACAAAAATACAACAACAAAAGAAAACTGGACCCCTATACCCTGATGAACAAGGACATAAAAACTTTCCAAAAATAATACAGTAACAGCCAGCCTGGTGCAGAGGCGCACACCTGCCATCCCAGGACTCGGGAAGTTGAGGCAGGAGGGTGTGAGCCTGGTATACACAGAGAACTTGTTCCAAACAGTAACCAAAACTAAATCACACAGGAAAAATCATCTGAATTTAAAAAGTGTGCCAAGCCAATAAATGCATGAAAAAAATGTCCAACATCTTCAGCTACCGAGAAAATGCAAATCAAGCTGGCTATGGTAGCGAACACACCTGTAATCCAAGCACTCGGGAGGTGGCAACCCAAGGATCAGAAGTTCAAGATCATCCTCAACTACATGGCTTGAGGTCTTCCTGGGCTACATGAATTGCTGTCTAAAAAATAAGAGGAGGAGAGGCGAGGGGGGGGGAGGAGAGGGGGAGGGGGGAGGGGAGGGGAGGGGAGGGGAGGTGCAAATCAAATTACATTGAGATTCATCTCATCCTAGTCAAAATGACTGTCAAGAAAAAAAAAGTACATTATATGAATATATGAAAACATAACCACGAAGTTCAGTATTTTACACAATATATGCAATTTGTTATTGCTGTTTTGAGACAGGTTTTCCCTGTGTAGCCCTGGATGTCCTGGAACTTGCTCTATATACCAGGCTGGCCTTGAACTCACAGAGATTGGTCTGCCTCTGCTTCCTGAGTACTGGGATTAAAGGTGTGTGCTGCCACTGCCTGGAACAATGCATACAAATTTTTAAAAGATTAATATCCCTTAGAGCTAGAGAGAGAGCTCTGTGGTTAAGAGCACTGGTTTGATTCCCAGCACACATATGTCAGCTTACAACTGTCTGTAACTCCAGTCTCAGGGGATACACACCCTCTTCTGGCCTTCTTGGGCACTACATGCACATGATGCACACACACACACACACACACACACACACACACACACGCAGGAAACTATTAATACACATAAACCAAATAAATAAATAGATTAATATCCAAAATAGATAATGAGTTTAAAAACACCAAAGTTGCAATTAACAAGGGTTAAAATATGAATGAATGTTTTTCACGAATTATACAAATAAGCAAGCATGTGAAAGCTTGCCCACTGATTGTATCATTCTAGTAAGAATGGCTATTATCAAAAGAACAGGGGTTGGGGATTTAATGCAGTGGTAGAGCACTTGCCTAGCAAGTGCAAGGCCCTGGGTTCGGTTCTCAGCTGGGGGGGGGGGGGAGACAAAATAAAAGAATAAAGAGGTTCTAGAAACATCCTTCAAAGGTAGAGGGCATCCTTCAGGAGTAGAGCACTTGCCTAGCACATGTGAGGCCTTAGGTTCAACCCCTGGTATTTATGGCGGAGGGCTAAGGATGGTAAGTGCTGGCAGGCAGGGCAATAGAGAAATGGTAACCCTTGCACACTGCTGGTGGGAATGCCGATTAGTACAGTCACTCTGAGAACAGCACAATATGAAGAGAGAACTACTGTGTGGACCCACTATCCCATTCGTGGGTACTGTCAACCAATTTCACTAGAACAGAACTCCATTTCATACAAACAAGCGAGCACAGGGAACAGCAGCCTGAGGGGAACGTGAAAGCACACCACTAAGAACAAAGGGCAGTGAGTCACATCGTGGCAGCTCCTGCCCAGAGTTCCCTCTGGAGGCCACTAGTGCAAAGGAGGTCCGCAAGTGTCCCTAGTGTGACTGACAGCTAAATGAGAGATGCGGCCCACCTGACTGTGTCTGAATGCACACATAGCATGGCATGAATGGACAGGCAGAGGACAACTTAGGGGTCGGTTCTCCCCTTCCACCATGTGATTCCTGGGGGAATCAATTCAGGTTGTCACACTTCACCCTACGCAGGCTTACCTGCTGACCCATCTCACGGGCCCATTTTTGCTTACTTTTCTCAGTAGTGACTGAGCTGGTAAAATAGAGAGCAAAGTGGTAACGGCCGCAAAGGTACCAGCAGCAGGAGGTTATCGTAGGAGTTCCAGAGACTGGCTGTGGTGGAGCAGAGGTGGTCAAAATACAGACTGTGAGCAGCTGGAGACGACGAACCGTCAGGTTTCCATCCCTGGAAGAGGTGAGGGAGCTGCCAAGCCCTAACAGCCGGAATTCCAAATGCCAGGAATGAAAACTGTGACACCGGCCTGTCAAGGCCCAAGCAGGGATCCCAACTCTGTGCCTCAGAACTATAGTACAAAGTGCTGTTGGAGCATAGCGTCTCAATACCTGAGGCCCGTTCCAGACCTGCACCACAAGCAGCAGCAGCAGCAGCAGCAGCAGCCGCTGCCGCCGCCGCCAAGGACAGCAGCAGCTGCCAAGTACAGGACCCACTGGTAAAGCTCAGAGCAACAAACCTTCAACCTGAGTATGTAAAGTCACACGGCTGGCTTCTAGTAGGGAAACAGGTCCCTAGTTCCAGACTTGGAATTATAAGGCCCTGGATGTGCCCCGTAGTACAGCCCCGTCAGCCCTTGGGCACTCAGGGCTCAGGACCGCCAGCACAAGGACTTCTCACCTCGTCACAGTTTCTGGATAAAGCAGAAGGGCTCCAAATAGCTGACAAGGACACAGTATGACACATCTTGTTTGTTTGACTGAAAGCTCTTGGAGGACAACAGACTATATTTTATTCAAGGTTCTGGCTCAGCAACTTCCTTGTGATGGGTGTTCATTTTTTAGTTTTTGTTCAGCTGGGACACAGTGGGCATGGTGAAGGCCCGTCCTGCTTGGGAGTCCTGTTGATGGCAGCCTTCACCAAACACTGTATAAAACAAACTAAATAGACCAGAGTGACATGGAAGCTCACCCACCCATCAGGGATGTGAGGAGTCTACGCCCGTGTCTTGGATCCATCTTTCCTAGGGCCTCTGGACAGTGGTTCTCAACCTGTATATCAGATATTGATATTATGATTCATAACAGTAGCAAAACTACAGTTATGAAATAGCAAGGAAATAAGCTAATGGTTGGGTCACCACAACATGAGGAACTGTATTAAAGGGCTGCAGCATGAGGAAGGTTGAGAACCACTGCTCTAGGGGATCACCATACCAACCAAACACCTGCTACCTGGCCTTGGCTTTAGTACCTGGTTAGACATATCATATGCACAGAAACAAGCAGAATACCAGGGAAGAGGAGCCGAAGAAGAAAGGACACCTTATTCACAGCACCCTTAGCATATCCAACAGGAAAGCACCAGGCAAAGCAAAATGTGGATTTGACTCCTCTAATAAGCTGGCTCAAGTTCTCCACAAACATACCCTAGACCGTTCCTCCATGACAGCTTCAAGAGCAGACCCAAATTTCCCTCTCAGTATGTGTCACTCCTACACACCAGGAATCACAGCTCCACCAGCTCCAAGACCTGAAGCTAGGACATTCCCGGAAGAAAGTTGCCAAACCAGCTATGAGAATTTCGTCATCATCACAAATAAAAGAAGATACGGAAAACTCATTTTTCAGAAAAGGATTTCAGAGATAACTCCAAGTTGCAGAGGACAACCAGGTCCTATGTGGAGCCTGACAGGCCTCCTAACAACCTGTCCTTGGCCTGACCAAGGGGAACCACCACATTAAAAACAAACAAAACACCTTGAACTCTTACATCAGGAAAGCTCCATGAGAAACAGCCAGGAAGTTTACAGGCTGACGTCACTGGAAAGTGGGGAGATTTTCTCAGCTGCAGGAGACACTTCCTTCTGTAGAGAAGGCTGCTTTGTCTTTCTGAGGGAGGGGTTCAGCAGGCGAGTCTGCATTGAGTCCCTCCCTAGCACACCAGGGCCACCCTAGTGGCAGCGTCTTCTACTTGGATAACCACACTGAGTCGTGGGCAACAAGTCCCTGAACTAGGAAGCCCGTGCCTGAGCCTTCTACCATATGCCTGGAGATGCAGGGAGCAGGTACGGATACCTTCATGCCTCTACAGAGCTGCCTATACTCCAGTAAGATTAGTGAGCACAGGCTAGGGCACCTCCAAGTCATGCATGTGACCTCTGAACCCTTCAAAGTCACTGGGAGAGGGGAGCTGGAACAATGGCTCAGCTGTTTAAGAACACTGGCTGCTCTTCCAGATGACCCAGGTTCGATTCTCAGCACCCACATAGTGGCTCACTCCTGTCCGGGAGAGGGGGGATCTGACGCCATCTTCTGGCCTTCAGGGGTACTGAATTTACATGATGTTTATACATGCAGGTAAAACACCCATAACATAAAATAATAGCTTTAAAAAGTACTGGCATGCACTTCTCAGAATTAGGGGAGCTACTTCAGCCCAGTCAGTCATGGTTTCCAAGGCAGGGAGCCACACAGAACACTGCTCAGCTTCTGAAGACAGCCTTGTCTAATTCCTGGCTGGAAGGGGTTTCTCATTGCTCAGCTATAACCAGACCTGCCTGAGAACAGGCAGGCTTGTTCAATGCCTGGGCCCATATAAGGAAAAAACCCAAACTCAGTTTCTCCTACATTACTATCACTTCTGTAAACACATACGTGTGTGATGTCTCCTTATACAGCGTACATTCTAAAGTGTACATCAGTTTGGTGTCTCCAGTCCACTTCCATGCAACCTCGTCTTCTTGAAGACAGTCTGGTCCTAAGATGGCCTTCACTTCAGACGTGATCTCAAGTCCAGGTTACATCTGACCCACTACCCATATGTGGGGGTTCACCATCTTCTCAGATTGGATTCTATTTCTCAAAAAGCTCACAGAACTCAGAGAAACACTAATATTTACCATTTGATTATAAAGGCCATTAAAATGGATGCAGATGAAGAAACACACAGGGCCAGGTGTGAAGATAGGGTAAGGCTTCCTTGCCCTCCCTGGAACTTCTATGTGTTCAGCTACCAGGAAGCTGCTAGGCAATCTACCCACAGAGGCTTCATGACATGGGTGTGACTGATTCAACCACTAGCCATTGGTGATCTGTTCAACCTTCAGACCCTCTTCCTTCTTTGGGGCCTGGGAATAAGACTGAAGTCCCCATCCTCTGATCCTGCCCTGGTCTTTCAACTACCGTTCTACCCTGAATTACCTAGGGGCTGCTGGCTAGCAGAAGGCACTTCATTTCCCAGGATTCAGGAGTCATATTCCAGGAAACAGGACAACACATGCCACTTTGCTAGATACCACAAAAGGTTTGTATCAGCTCCACAAGGCTGTCCCTGTGCAGAGCATGAGTAGGCAGTGAAATTATCCACACGCTCCCAGAAAATCTCCAGGCCCAGCAGTGGGGCAGCAGAGGAAGCTCACCCTGGTCCCAGCTGCAGCTGTCCGGCTCCACCACAGCTTTACGACTTGGGAAAAGTTACCTCAGCTTCTGGACCTCTGTTTACCCTCTGGTAAAATAACTAAAAGACCGCAGGTCAATACCAGCTCTTGGTCATTCTAAAATTCAAAGAGAAAAGGACAGAGAACCCAAAGCTGAGGAGAAGAGAGCAAGCATTTGTCATTATGACATTACAGACAATAAGGATGAGAACTGTACCCATGTTTGACAAATGTCACCGGAGAAGCACGTGGCTACAACTTTTCCTACCACAGATTTCCAGGATGCCTTTTCCAGAAAGCCAAAATAAACAGATATTAAGTGGAAGGACAGAAAGGAGAAAGCTGTTCCCACCCATGCCGCAGAGGCTGCCCGTGTGTGGTCAGACCCCATGACCTTGCCTAGACTGACAAGCCCCCCACAGAGTCCTCAAGAAGGGGCTCCTGCTCCCCTTGAAGCCAGATCTTTCACAGGGTCCTCCACCCAACCTCTGCTCCTCAGAATCACTGATTTCACTCTTCTTTGCACTGGGTCTACAAACCTGGTATAGGAGCACATGGTAAGTACTTCAGGCTGAGAAGCCATGAGTCTTAGTCACGGTCACTAACCACCACAGGTGACCCATCAACCAAGAGGGATGGCTATTCCAATAAACTTCATCTACACAATTCTGGCAACCAGGCATGGACTACAGGTTGTGGCCAATCCCATTTGTCAACACAGAAAGCACAGCGCGCACCTTGAATGGAATAACAGAGGCTTCTTCTAGAGCCATGTTGAGTGACCATGGCCCAGCAACACAGATGTAGGTAACCCCCAATTCCAGGGTCCAAAGTTCAAGCAGGTTCATCAAGTTTTATAGTTTTACTGAACAAAGAAAGTCATCAATCAAGCAAATGTAAAACACTTTGGTGGGTTCATCAGAGAGGTAGTTATAGCAAGATGGAGAAAGCTTTTCTACAGGCCTCTAATGCTGTCCGATGACATTCTCAGCTTTTGGATTGGTAGAAGCTAGCGGTTTGCTAAGTTACTAGATGCCAGAGGTTTTTACTCTTAGTCACAGGATGTTACAGATACAGAGGTGGGCAAGTCACATGGCTAAAGTGGGCCCGAGATAAGGTAATTAGCTCCTGGCAACTTTCCAACCTCTCCACGTCACTATGGTTTTAATCAGACACAACTTCCCAGGAATTCTCCTTGACAACGTCACCAGTCCACAAGCCTATTAAAAATCTAGTTAAGCTGGGCAGTGGTGGCGTACACCTTTAGGGAGGCTAAGGCAGGAAGATCTCTGAGTTCAAGGCCGGCCTGGTCTACACAGTGAGTTCCAGGACAGCACAGAGAAATCCTGTCTTGAAAAACCAAAAACAACAACAAAAATCTCCAGGTTAAAACACACACCACCCTTCCTCCCTCCCTCCCTCAGACACTATCACCCCCTCCAGTTCCTGCCCCCAGTATGACACAGAGGCCGTCATACTGAGTACCATGACAAGGCCGACTTCACCCAACCACATCTGTCAGGCCCGTGAGTTCTCAAGGCTTCAACTCAGACTTCTGGCTGCCCGCTGGGCAGCTTTATGACATGCCTTTGTGACACACATCTCCAACCAGTCCAGCCCCATCACCACTCCTTGTTCGGTCATCTGGTGGGTACCTCAGGCTGTACCAGGCCCTGGCTATGTGCTTCTTATTCTCACAAAAGCTCTGCTGGAACCAAGAGTCCTTCTGGACCCCTTTCTTCCTCATCCTCCTAAGCCCATATGCAAATCCTAATGCACAAGGCCTGGCAAAAGTGAAGATACTTCAACGAGACAACTGTGTCTCTCATGCTGACTATCACCAGAGTACTGAAAAAATGGACACCAAAGAGATGGGAATCTCCCCTGGAATCTCCAGCTGGGAGAAGGAAAGGGCACTAGTCAGAGGGAACTTGTCTCCCAGAAAGAGATCTCACATGATTCTAACAACTTATTAGACCACCTTACAGGAGAGGAAGATCAAAGATGGGTTAGTGGTGGCTGGGGCCACACCTGTACTGCTTACATATGCAAATCTTTGGCCTTCTAGTTAATCTCACCCCAGGACTTGGGGGTTCACTGGATCTCTTTGTCCCTCTTCCCAATGTGGCCACATTGAGTAAATCTCCTTTTTCTACTTTCCACCTTTAATCTGGCTCTATTCAGACCTGGCTTAGGATACAGGCTGTGACCCCCATCTGGCAACACTGACAGCTCTCCATGATACCTTCTCGAGTGTGGTGTCATTCTTTATTGGCACAGCCCCTCCAGGACCTTCTCCCTTCATCCTGCCCCTTCAGTCAGGAAAGAGAGTTAGGAAATGTCATGCTTCCGCCAAAAACTCTTCTGAACATAGGATCCCTGAGGGTAAAGCACTTGCTTGGCATATGGGAGGCCCTGAGTTCTGGGAGAATCGGGGAGAGAGCAAAACAAATCATAGAAAACATACCCAACTCGGACCAGTCTACCAGGGCTCTGAGCTTCCTCCTGTGGCCCCTTCCTCCCCATCCCTGCCTGACCTGCTCTCCACTTTGAAGCTTCTGCTTAAACGGCACCTCTGCCCTTCCTAATGCCCACCACCAACCACAGCACTACCACACCTCGGAGAGCTTTCCAAAGGTAACCCGCTCTGTGCACCAAAGGGGACCTTCACAGAAGCGAGCCTTGTGCACTCCATGGGCACCTGGTGCACACATACCGAGTGGGCCCTCCAGAAATGTTCTGTTCCCGAATTCTTTGTTTGGTGTCTACCTTGGTTAGGTTAATTTGCCTACACCAGTACAGGTAGAGTAGGAGCCCTGTGTGGACCCTGCATGTGGGAGACACAATTACCGTGGAAAGTCATGGCAGGCAATCCCGGGGTGTCAAGCTAATTCACATAAATGACGTTCTTGGGGAATAGGCCCACGTCACTTGACTGTGACTCCGAACACACTGGGATTGGCATAATGGGTCTCTTTCAGCATTTCCATCACACATGTGCCCTTGAGTAAAACTCAATAGCAAGTAAACAGCCTATTTTTAGTTAATTTCCAAAGTGACAGAACACGCAACACTTTGCACACCTTCCACTACAAGGCTGGGAGGGAGAACAGTGGGGCAGTATGTCCAAGCGGGGGCGGTAAGACTGGTTTTTTCCATTACCTGCCCTCGTGCTCTGTAGCAGACCCTCTTTCCACTCCCTCAGAAGTTCCCATCTCCACCCTGGGAGGCTCAGCCATGCTTCTGAGGATGTTTCAAACACCACAGCCTAGCTGCAGGGCATGCTCTAGATATTCAGAGAGAAATGAGACCATCCACTGTTTCCACCTCATCTCCTCTAGAGTGCCAACCCCAGTCCTTTCCTGTTTTCTTCTGGGGTGGCTCTGCCCAGGATGCGCAGTTTCCATAGGTCTGTGTGGGCAGAGGATATGCATCACTAGCAGCCCCCCCCCCCGCCCCCCCGCCGGGGGCAGGAGAGGCAACTTTGTGGACACACACCTGTGTTTCAGGCCTCACATATTCGACAATGTTACTAACACCCAGAGGCCACCATGTGAAGACCAGAATTATAGCATTAACTAAATAGGGCTGGGAGCTCATGTCCCAGTTACTGTGTTAGGGGCTGTGTTGCCCCAGAGATCATGACAGCATATATACCTGCTGGCCCTGACCTTTCCTCAGGGACACTGGTCTTAGATACAACACAGGTAAAGAAGCAATTCCTACTTGGGTTTTTCATCTTTTATGGAAAAACAAACTGCTTATTTTACCTCTAGTCTCACGTCATAGCACAGAATTCTGGGACCCTAAAAGTGTCAGCAGTGGACACCAGAAGACCGTCCTTTAATTCAGTTCAGCTCTGACAATGTCTGCCTGAAGACTGCATCAGATCCCAAGGTTGTGGACTCAATCTCCCAAGATGCCCCTACTTGAGTGCAGATGCAAGCCCAGGTCATGTCACCTCTTTTTCTGATGACCAGCACCTATAAATAGGGTCCCAGAGAGCCCTCCTTGAGTTGGATTTCCCCCAGAAGCTCACAGGACTCAGAGAAGCACTAACTTACATTTACTGTTTTATTATAAAGGACATTACATGGGGTATAAAAAGATGCAAGAGGTCAAGTATGAGAACACCCTGCCCACGCTCTCCCTGGGCACAACTCTCCAGGATCCTCTAAATGAGTTGTCTAAGAATTTTCTGGACATTTCATTACATGGGCATGACTGATGAAACACTGGTTGTTGATGACCTACTTAACCTTCAGCCCTAGAGGCTGAGGTCTGGGCTCAAAGTCCCCACCCTCTGATCCTGTTCAGGTTTTCAGTTACCAGCTCCACCTGGAATCTACCCTAGTGGATGTTGAGTGGTGTTGGGCTCCTTAGCATGCAAAATGGCAATTATACCCTCACAAATAGTCCAAGAATTTTAAGAACTGTATGCCAAGAAATAGATTAAAGATCTAAAATGATGTTTCCAAATATAACATACTGCCAATGTAGGAAAAGAAGGAAGAGAACTCCAGGAGACGGAGGAGGGAACAGGAATAAAATGTATAAATTCATGTATGCCTGGAAAAACAGGCTTGATACCAGAACTTTAATGATTTAATGGAATTTTTGGATGACTTGGGGTTTTATTGTTGTTACTGTATTCTGGCTTTTTTTTTTTTTCTTTTTGAGACTAGTCTTGGTTTGTGGTTCAAATTGTCCTCGAACCCTCGGATCTTTCTACCTCAGCATCCCCAATGCTGAGATTAAGGCGTGCACCACGAGTCCTGGCATAAGAAACAAACATAATTATGTGTTTCTCTCCACTTGAATTTCTCTATGAGCTGTCATCTCCTACCTTGACCTAGCTGCAACAGAGTTCCACGCTTTGACCAAAGAGTCACAATGAGGTCCACAATGGGAGAATTAGATCAAACAATCCTCTGCCTCCTGTTTCTACCCTTGCCCTCTTCCTAATCAACACCTATCTGAACTTCAGAATCTCCTAAAACTCACTTTTCTCCCTTCTAATTTGTCCCTTTCTATTTCTAGGTAAACATCACAATTCTTGGAAAGGTCCCTCAACCTATCCCGGAGACTCAGGAGCCTCACCACGCCCCGTGGATCCTCACCCTCCGCTCCGCACCCCACCAGGACTCTATCATCCCTTAAGGTTTGGGACTCATGTTCATCTCCAGTCTCGGTGGCGGGCGCGTTAGCAGTACCGCTCACCTGAGGCAAGAGGAGCGCGCGGAAGACGCTGTGGCAAGCGCCACCGGACCACCAAACACAGACGCCAGCAGCTGGGAAGCCGGTCCACCACGGGGCGAGCGCTGGTGCGCCTGCGCGGGAGGGCGGGACTGCGTAGGGCGCACGCGCACATGCTTGGAGCGCCAAGGCTTGAGTTCCTGCTGGAATGCTGACCCTCTGGTGTCTGGTTCCGGGCTCCTTTACTGTGGTTTCTGATCTAAACTCGTCTTAGGAGGTTTCTCGGCCTCCGCTCGCCATTTGGAGTGTAGTGAGGAGCAGAGCTGGGCCTCCGGGGTCAGGTTCCCCGGTGGATGGATCGAGAGACCCGCCTCTTTGCCGAGCGGCACTACCGGAGCCTCGGGGGCCGAGTCGCTGGCTGCAGCGAGCCCGCACCCAGCAGTGTGACCTTCATTCAGACGCCGGACGCCTTCTCCTACGCTGACTTCGTGAAGGGCTTCCTGCTGCCTAACCAGCCCTGCGTGTTTTCCAGCGCCTTCACCGAGGGCTGGGGCAGCCGGCGGCGGTGGGTGACGTCGGCGGGGAAGCCTGACTTCGAGTATCTGCTGCAGAAGTATGGTAGGGCGCAGGCGGACTGACCTGGGGAACTCGGAGCAGACGGGAGGCGTAAACCCCGGGATGGGAGGGTGACCAGGACCGGACAGACGAGTGGGGCCTGGATAATTCGCCCAGAGGGTGGCCGGAACCCAAGGGGATGAAACTACACGTATGACTCTGCCACTTCTGTGCCGACCCTCTCGCTGCAGGAGACGTGGTTGTACCGGTTGCCAACTGCGGAGTGCGGGAATACAATTCAAACCCCAAGGAGCACATGCCCTTCCGTGACTATATCGATTACTGGAAGGAGTACATCCAAGGAGGTTGCTTCTCCCCG
>CABHPP010122900.1:0-24556 GCA_902168425.1 Peromyscus attwateri | reverse complement strand
CTAGGATTAAAGGCGTGTGCTACCACTGCCTAACCTCTGTTTAACATTGTGGCTGTTCCGTCTCTGACCCCAGATAAGTTTATTAAGGTACACAATATTTTGGGGAACACAACACCACCACACAAAACGCCACCGGGAAGGACAGCATCAGCAGGAACGCCAAATGAGACGTCAGCCGACTTTGTAGACCGGGCAGGCAGAGGGTGGGTTCGGGGCTTTAGTTAGCGCTTCTTTTGTTTTCCTTTTGACTCTGACCCTGTTCTACCTTCTCCTCCCTCGCTTTAGATGCCACGGTGTACGTGGGAGGTCTGGACGAGAAAGTGAGTGAACCACTGCTGTGGGAGCTCTTTCTCCAGGCAGGGCCAGTGGTCAACACCCACATGCCAAAGGACAGAGTCACTGGCCAGCACCAAGGTGAGTGTTTGGCAAGAAGTAGCCCTGCATAGGGTTCACGGCCCCGGAAGGGTCTCAACACGAGTCACAACTCTTGGAATGAGCAACCTAAAGGTTTCTTTCCCTTCAGCTTCGGTTCACAGTTTGTTTCTGGAGTGTTCTCTTAGCTCTAGTTTGAGGTTACTGGAACCGTTCTCAATTGAAGTGAGATTCTTCCATGTTGTTCTTTGTTTGGCGGCTAGTGAGTTAATGTTTCGTTTTGAATCTCTTCACCTGAGTAGCCCTCTTTTCTTCCATTTCCCAGGCTATGGCTTTGTTGAGTTCTTGAGCGAGGAAGATGCTGACTATGCCATTAAGATTATGAACATGATCAAACTCTATGGGAAGCCGATACGGGTGAACAAGGCGTCAGCTCACAACAAAAACCTCGATGTAGGAGCCAACATTTTCATTGGGAACCTGGACCCAGAAATCGACGAGAAGCTGCTTTATGATACTTTCAGCGCCTTTGGGGTCATCTTACAAACCCCCAAGATTATGCGGGACCCCGACACTGGCAACTCCAAGGGTTATGCCTTCATTAATTTTGCTTCATTTGATGCTTCGGATGCAGCGATTGAGGCCATGAATGGGCAGTACCTTTGCAACCGCCCTATCACTGTGTCTTACGCCTTCAAGAAGGACTCTAAGGGCGAGCGCCATGGCTCAGCAGCTGAACGACTTCTGGCAGCCCAGAACCCGCTGTCCCAGGCTGACCGCCCTCATCAGCTGTTTGCAGATGCGCCCCCTCCACCCTCCGCCCCCAACCCCGTGGTTTCATCTCTGGGTTCTGGGCTTCCTCCACCAGGTAAAGCTTTTAGTTTAAACTACACCGGGGAGGCCCTTGGGAGGGAGGGTCAGGAGGCAGAAAAACACTGGAGTCAGTCGTTCAGTCAGTGGCCAGTGAGAAAGGCGTGAGGCGTGCTGGCGGCAGTGAAGACGTTGGGTTTCCGTGGGAGGCTGGGGTTGGTGCTGCAGGAGGCTGGCGCTCTGTAAGGTGGTCTTCCTCACCATGAACTCTGATTTCCTCCATAGGCATGCCTCCTCCTGGCTCCTTCCCACCTCCAGTGCCGCCTCCCGGAGCCCTCCCTCCTGGGATACCCCCAGCCATGCCCCCACCACCTATGCCACCTGGGGCTGGAGGACATGGGCCCCCCGCAGCAGGGACTCCAGGAGCTGGGCATCCCGGTCACGGGCATTCACATCCACACCCATTCCCACCAGGTGGGATGCCCCATCCAGGTAAGTGCTCTCTGCTGGGAAAAGGGGCTGAGCTTGCGGGGGTGGCTCTGTCCCTGCTTGTCCCTCTGCTCTTTGTCTTGGGTGGAAGTAGTCCAGAGTCCCCTCTCCTTCAGAAAACAAACAGTACTTTGTATACTTCAGCGCTCCCCATTTTATCTCCATTTTTTACGTTTTCTGCAGAATAGCCTGTACTTAATGTTTTTTCCTCTCAGCCTCTCCTCTGATTCCCAGGTTGCCAAATCTCGCCGACATTTCTGCTGCTTTTTTTTGTTTGTTTTGTTTTGTTTTCGGGACTTCTCTGTCCCAGACCCTGGCTATTCTGGAACTCGATCTGTAGCCCAGGCTGGCCTTAAACTCAGATCCACCTGCCTCTGCCTCCCGAGTGCTGGGATTGAAGACGACGCCACCACTAACCAGCCATTTCTGCTTCATAACCGCTGCTGTACATGTAACTAGCCATGTCTTCCTGTTTGAAATTCTTGTATTTTTCTGGTTTTTTTTTTTT
The DNA here is from genome assembly GCA_902168425.1 of Peromyscus attwateri. Classification (NCBI taxonomy): domain Eukaryota; kingdom Metazoa; phylum Chordata; class Mammalia; order Rodentia; family Cricetidae; genus Peromyscus; species Peromyscus attwateri. The sequence goes on along the minus strand of CABHPP010122900.1, from coordinate 22,377 downwards.
TTTTTTTGATTCTCTGTGTGACTTAGCAACCTAGGCCAGCCCCTTTTTTCTGTCTGTAGATTTTGTGTTGGTTCTCCTGTGTTTATCTCTGTTTTAAATGTACAGGTACTAATTCCTTCTGGGTCTCTGGTCCATGGTTCTCGACAGGCTAGACAAGGCTGCTGCTCAACCCACCATTCAGTTTTCTCTCTCCTTCTACAACTCCCGTTTGTAGCAGCTAAGTCCACAGCTCGGGGAGTTTGTCTGTTCTGTCTTCCACTTGTGTGTCTAACCCATGTTTCTGCCCTTTGCCACAACCAGCACCCTGCTCTACTGTACATACACTTACTGTGGTAATCTCCTATCTCTGTGACTCTAATTTTCTGTCTTTGAGCTACTTTTACTGAGTAATTTTTCTAGGATCTTCATAGACTTTTCCTTAAAATTCTTCTGTTCTCTGTTACTGAAATTGCCATAGCACTTGGTACTCAGGTTTCTCCTGATGGCCTAGTTATTGGTATTACAAACTTTGTGCCTGGAACAGTTGATATCCACTCTCTTGTCCCTTTTTTTGTTTTGTTTTGTTTTTTTGGGGGTTTTTTTTTTTTGTTTTTTTTTGTTTTTTGAGACAGGGTTTCTCTGTGTAGTTTTGGTGCCTGTCCTGGATTGCGCTTTGTAGCCCAGGCTGGCCTCAACTCACAGAGATCCACCTGCCTCTGCCTCCCGAGTGCTGGGATTAAAGGCGTGCGCCACCACCACGCTCTCTCTTGTCCTCTTAAGGAATCCTTTTTTGGTGGTGATGGTGGTTTTGCATTTACAATATATTCTTGGCTGGCCTGGAACACTCTGTAGAAAAGGCTAGTTTAAACTCACACAGATCTACCTGTTCCTGCTTCCCTAGTGCTGGGATTAAAAGTATGCACTACCATGGCAGGCTAAAATTTTATTTTTTTTTAATTTACTTTATATTGTTCTTTGAGCCGGAGTCTCATATGGCCCAGAACTTTGGTCTCAGCTTTGCTAGGTAGCTAAGGTTGTTCAACTACGACTTCTGCCTCAGCCTTTGGCATGCTGGGGAATGTAGGTGTGAGCTTCCTGAGACAGGATTTCTCTGTAACAGCCCAGGCTAGCCTCGAACTCACAGAGATCCGCCTGCCTCTGCCTCCCGAGTGCTGGGATCAAAGGTGTGTGCCACCACCGCCCGGCTAGGAATTCTTACTGGCCTTTTAGAACTAAGCCTTTGCCCTTGGAGTATGACTGCCACCTTCCCCAGTCCTGTCACAGAGCAAAGGTCTGCTTGTTGTGTGCTTTGCTGTCCGCATCTTACGCTCTAGTCACAGAAGAAGGAGGAGGAGTGCACATTTCATTGTCTTTCCTTCACATCGAGAGAAAAGATATTTCTGATGTGCTAAACAAACTTGGAGGTAGATTAGCAGCATGCCTCCTATAGCCGCTGCTGTCGGTCACCTTCAGACAAGTCCTGATTGAAAGAAACCAGAAGGTGAAGAGCCTGCAGCGGTGGCGGGTTTTGCCGTGGAACGGGTCAAGGACAGGGTCAGCCTGGTGTGACCTTCTTTGTGTCCCTTGTCATTTTGCTGTTTTCTTTGCCCTGTGTCCCTTCTGTCCTTTCTCTTTGTTCTCTTTTCATAGGGATGTCCCAGATGCAGCTGGCCCACCATGGCCCCCATGGCCTAGGACACCCCCATGCTGGGCCGCCAGGCTCTGGAGGGCAGCCACCACCCCGGCCACCTCCTGGAATGCCTCATCCTGGACCTCCTCCAATGGGCATGCCCCCTCGAGGGCCTCCTTTTGGATCTCCCATGGGTGAGTGGGTGCTAGCCCCTTTCCTATTCTTACCGTATTTACATGTGTGTGGGGGAGAGTCTCCGTACCCCAGGGTAGCCTGGCCTCCTGCTCCTCCTGCCTCAGTGCCAGGGTTATGGGGCATATGCCACCAAGCTGTGGGTTCTGGGTCTATTCTAACAGCATTTTGTCATCGCCCTGTCCCAGGCCCATTCTCTGATGTCTCCTATTTCTTCTGTTCTTTGTCTTATCCCCTACCGATCTCTCAGCATCAACTGCTTCTTACTTTCACTTTTATTAACTCTTCTTTTTCTTCCTGCAGGTCATCCAGGTCCCATGCCTCCACACGGGATGCGAGGGCCTCCTCCACTGATGCCTCCTCATGGATACACTGGTCCTCCGAGACCTCCTCCCTATGGCTACCAGCGGGGGCCCCTTCCTCCACCCAGACCCACCCCACGGCCCCCAGTTCCACCTCGTGGTCCACTCCGGGGCCCACTTCCTCAGTAAACTACCATCCTTCGTCTCCCTCCGATGTCCCCCCAGGGTCTTCATTTCTTGGACCAAGCAGAGTCGCTGTAGCTAATGTCCTGACCCTCTCAGCAACTCTGTCCCCTTTTCTATGTCATTTCTGTCCACAGGGGTTTTCTCTTCATCTTTGTTTTAAAATGTTGGTCCTAATTGTTTTACACATGTATAGAGAAAATAAAATTCTACTTCTTGTTTATTCTTTGGTGAAGTAACTTCTAGAGAATTCAGGGTATTCTGGGAAGAGTGGTAGAAAAGAGGGAGTCTGTTTACATTGTAAAGGTTTTTCTGCGTGTGCTGCTGTTGCTGGACCACCAGACATCTTTACTAGGGCAGTTTCCTGGAATATAGACCTTATCTCCTGGTTTATAACATGGGACATTAGCAACAAGAAATAAAATGTCTGGTGATACATTAGCAAAAAGTAACATGCACAAGAGTGTGCGTTGTAACACTATTTGGAGGTCAGTTGGGAAGTGTCAGGAAGGGGGCGTGTTGTCTGAACTGGTGAATCCACACACTAGAGCACTGTGCAGCTTTGAAACAACCAAGGGGGAGCTGGGACATTAGCTTAGTGGTGGAGTGCATCCTTGGCATTTGTGAGGTCCTAGGCTCTGTCCTTGATGCCAGAGGGAAAAAGACACATTCTTGGGAAAGATGTGTAGGTTGTAGTAAATGAAATTATATGGAACGTGCATTTATGTATTTATACAATGTGCCCATATGTATGGTGTGCTGCTCCCTTATCTAAGGGGAAGCATGTGTGTGTGTGTTTGCTTTATTTAAAAATAGATCAACCAACCAGTGGAAATCACTGGGGAGGTAGGAAACACGGAGCGGGGACAGGGGGAGGTCTTTGTAACCCTTGCTGTCCTGGAACTCTTGTAGACCAGGGTGGCCACCAACTCAGAGATACCTCTTGCCTTTGCTGGGATTAAATACATGCACTACCATGCTCAGTTGAAGCTTCTTTACTGAGTGTACTGTTAACATGCTTTTCATTTGGAGCCATATAAACATCTTAAATGATAGCCGGGCAAAATGAGGAAGGACAATAAATGTTCATTTTCAGCACATGAGGTTTATATCGTATTCCTAATTTTATTCACATTGTTTCCAGTCGTGTAACACTTTCCTGGTTCCTACAGAGGCTCTGTCTGCTAGTGGGGAGGATGCAAGCGCCACAACTTGCTGACACAAGACACTGACTGAAACGTGTTTTGGGAGCAGGAAAAAAAGATATGTAGCTTGGTTTGAAAGTTCAGGAAGACTTTCTCAGAAAAATAGTGATGACTGAAGCCGGGGGGCAGTGGCACACGCCTTTAATCCCAGCACTCGGGAGGCAGAGCCAGGTGGATCTCTCTGAGTTCTAAGGCTAGCCTGCTCTACAGAGTGAAATCCAGGACAGGCACCAAAACTACACAGAGAAACCCTGTCTTAAAAATACAAAAAAGAAATAGCGATGTCTGAATGTAGTCTTTTGGTCAAAGATGGTCTTACTATCCAGCCATGGTGGTGCATTGCCTTTAATCTCTGCATTTAGGCGGGTGGATCTCTGTGAGTTCAAAGCCAGCCTGGTCTGCATAGTGAGTTCTAGGACAGCCAGGCCTATATGGAGAAACCCTGTCTCAAACTAAAAAGATGGTCTAGCCCTAACCCTAACCCAGGCTGGCCTCAAAATGCCTTGTCTTCCTGCCTCTACCAGGAGAATGCTGGCATTAGAGGTTCCCCAGCCCCTGGCTGAGTTTTATCTTGAAAGGTGGGATTTTTGTCATGCAGAGAAGCGGGCGCTGCACTAAGCCGTGTGTGTTGGAGGCTGGCTGAGGTCAGAGTCAGGAGGGGGGCTCCTGGAGGCGTTAGCGCTCCTCAGCTCTTCAAGTGGTGCAACGGAACCCTTCAAAACAACGTTGGGGTGAGAGGGGGTGCTACTTCAGCTGTGGGCTCTTGGCTCAGGAATTCTGCTGTCCTAGTTAGCATGGCTATCAGACATCAAGGTGGTAATGTTGACTAGGCATTAGTCAACTGGCTGGAGACAGATCTGGATTGGAGATGTAAATGTGGGAGTCACCTAGACACAGCAGCAAAGCTGTGGGACTGCCTGATGAGAACAAGTAGGAACTCGGTACAGTAAGGAGGGTTCAGTACTGGTATCTTCAGCCTGGTACCAAGCCCGAAGAAACTGGAGTGTTAATGAATCCAGTTCAGGGAAGTGGGAAAGTGTAGTGGTGAGTACATGATTTAAGTCTTCCCTCAGTTTAAAAAGAAACTGCTTCCCTTTTTCATTTACATTTCAGGGGGGTGGAATCACCCCGAGTTATATCCCTGGCTGCCTTTGCCTTTTATTTTGATACAGGGTCTCACTAAGGTGGGCTTTAACTTATTCTGTAGCCCAGGCAGGCCTGGGACTTGTGATCCTCCTGCCTCAGCTTCCTGACTCATGGGGACTATAGGCTTGCTCTATCACCCTTGACTAACAAGTACAGTATTTCTTCTGGGAAGCTAATAATAGGTCGGTGCAGAGTATGCAGAATCACTTTAAAGAGAAACAGCTTCCTGTCAGCAAGGCTTGGCTATAACCAAAGATGGGAAATAATGTATTTAAATTAAAAGATGTATTGACCTTAAGAAGTTTCATCAATGAAAGCCTAGTAAGGGACGAGTTCCTGGGGCCCGTGTGCAGAGCTGTTCCGTGGAGCATCCTGGAAAGAGTCCTTCAGCCAGCAGATTTAGAGTAAGTACTTCTGGAGCTTTGGCAAGGCTTCCCGAGAGCTGGGGCAGAGAACTGTCGCCAGGTGAGTTTTGGGATTCATTGGCATCCTGCTGAGGATGGCCAGATGCCATTAAAGATACAAATCCTCTTGTTCAGTAGGTTCACTGTGCAACTATACAACAGTGAGGATTTGCCTTTAGGGGGAGAATGTACTGGACACAGCATTTTCAGTCTAGGTAAGAGGTAAGTTTTTTTAGGGTAAACTAGTATCTATTATGACTTTCAATAAATGAAATTTATTGACCCAAATATTACCGAAGTCCAGCGTTGGGTGCCACAAAACTTAGGTCCCCATTCCTATCACAGTAAATTTAACATGTCAAATGCCATCTGGGAAATGTCTCAGCACACAGACTTCTAGCCTTCGGTATTTAATGTATCTCAACATTTAACCCACATTTAGCCAAGCAGACTCATACAGTATTACATCTACAAAAGACTTGGTGTAGCACCTAGTCCCGAACACTCCATTTTCTAGACAAGAAACTTGAGGTTCAGAGAGGCAGGGGACTTGGCTAAAAGCCAACAGTGTATCAGAAGTAAAATCTGAGATAGACCTTGGTCAGTGCTCTGTCCAAACAATCCCACCATCTTACCTGGAGTGGACTGGTTCAGGGTGGACATCCTCAAGCCTCAAAGATGGTCACCAAGTGATAGCTCTTGGATCTGTCCGAGTCCAGGTTATCTGACAATGATGCGGGAAAGACAGAAAAAAAAAAAAAAGAGAGAACCCAAGCCAGTTCACTCCTCATCTGGAGGGGTACGGGGTGCTGATCGATGGGATCTTTTTTTTTTTTTTTTTTTCTTGAGTCACTGGAGTGGATGGGAAGGGAAATGTCCAGCTGGTCACACTTGCAAACAAACAAATCCCTTCTCCAAGCACAGGCTTCTGCTAGCAGCAACTGAATGGAGAAGGAGGGGAGGAGGTCGGCCTTGTAGCTAAACAGTCTGGACTGATTTTGGAGGAGACAGATGGCAGGGACCCAGGAGTCACTGACTCTGGCTGTTGGGTACTGAGACCACACCTTGTTATCCCTGCTTTCACATCGCCAGGTGAACCTGGGCTCTGAGCTGTGGGCTTGAGAGGGTGGTTCTGGATTCCAGGGAGCAGGGTAGAAGGGGAGGGGGCTGTTTTTAAGGCAGCAAGAGCGGCTGGGGCTGGGATTCCTGAGTTGTCACCCCGGTTGGGGTGCTAAGGAAGGGGCTGCTTCGTTCATCACCCCCCTTTCTGTCTCTCCATTTGCTCCCCTAACCACGGTTAGTGTCTTCCCTTGGTGCCTGTCATCTTTTGCTAGGAGGAAAGGGCTGGGAAAGGCTCATTTCCAGCTGTCGCCCTGACAATCCCCTCCAGTCCTTTCATCATCTTTTTTCCTGTGTCCTAAGTCCCCTCCCCATCCCCGTTTCTTTCGCCGACCCCCCCAACAATGGTCTCTCCCGATGCTCACTGGCGCGGGGGAGGGGGGGTCGGAGGCGGGGCCGGAGCGCGTGCGGGGGGCAGGTCTGCAGTGCCGCTTCCCCTGGTACGAGGAGCAGTCGCCGCCGCTGCCGCCTCAGCCCTGCGGCTGGAACCCCTCCCTCACCCGGGGACTCCCTGACCCCGGGAACCCAGCTCAGGTGAGACCCCTCTCCTCTCACCTCCACCCCGCCCAAGGCAGAAGCATCCTTGCCTAGCCTTGCAGCCATTTTATCTCTGATGCTTTGCTTCTGGGGAGGGTGACTGTCCCTGCTGTAGGGGTGAGGGTGGTGGTGGTGGTGGTGGTGGTATCAGTTTGGGGAATGGGCCGTTTATTTCAGTTTCTTTGAGAATCGACTTGAATAATAAATATATATGTGCATATACACATATGTGTATGTACAGACACACATACATTCATAGATACATGCATATATATATATACATATATACATATATATGAGGATTTTTTTTTCCTACCTTAGTCTAAGTCCCCATTATACTCTTTGGAGATAATAAACTGGTGATGGGGTTGTTAGGTAAGCTGGGGTTCCCTCCGACTCCAGTCCCCTCCTCACCTTGACGTTATGTTCCCCCTCACTCCACCCCCCCCCCCCCCCCCCCCCCCGCCATGAAAAATGACCTTGGCTCGGGCCAGAGAATGGGTACTGCCTCTTGCCTGGCCTGGGGTGGGTTGGGGCAGAGGGGTAGGGTTGGTGCAGGATGGAAGGAATGGTAGTGGAGGGACAGAGATGGGAAGACAGGTGGCGGGGCTTGGGGCTGGAGGCAATTACTGAGGGGGCAGGGGAGGGGTGCAGAGTGATGCCGGGCACCTGTCCAGCGCGGGACCAGGGGCGGGAGCAGCCGTGCAATCCTAGGGCCTCCTGCCTCGTACCAGAGCTGAGGCGAGGTGAGGGGGGGGGGGGGTCTCAAGCCTGGGGGGGGGGGGGGGGGGCATTCTCTCTGCATCTCTGGCCTCTCCGAGAGCATTCTCCTTCCTCCTTCCTCCGTGTGCATTCTCAGCTGACACTGCCCCCCCAACCTCCCCCCCTCCACGGACAAAACTGGATGCTCCCATCTTCCAAACCCAGGGGTAGGTTGTAGGGGTGAGGCTCAGCCCTGTTGGTCCTGCCGAGGGGTAGGAGGGTCAGTTTTCAAGCTGTGATGTAGGAGGGGCTCTCTGGAATCCCCCACAGCCTACCTTCTCTGTCCCTTGTCATATTGCATGAGAACCTCTTGATAAATGGCTGCTTCTTAATGACCTTGTCACTTCTTAATGACCTGGGATAGGATGGGCTGAAAACCTGGGTGGCCCCCAAATCAAGGACTTTGATTAGGGGCCTGGTCTGACCTGAGCAGTTGTCCTGACAGGAACAGGTTTGCTTATGAGGTCTCTTCCATATGCCCTTTCTACCTTCTGCAGAAAATCTGGACACGTTTCTTCCGGTCAGGTGAAGTCAGTCAGCCTTAAAGGACTTGGTAAATCCCGGTCTGGTCTCCTTTCCCTCCACCTCCTGGTGCCGTCTCTCTTCCTCAGGCTCAGCCACTCTGTGCTGCTTTGCAGGCTAAATATAGCAGCACTTCCTTACCAGCTCAAAGAATTTGTCTTCTTTCTCTCTCCTGGGCTTCTTGGCCCGGGGGGAGCAGGCTGTTGAACCACCGTCTAGTGTTGGGGCTGTGGGAGCCTCTCCTACCTCCATAGTCACGTATGAGGGATACACAGGCATGGGGAACGGCTCCTGGTGGGTCCAAATGCTTCCTTCAGGGTCTGAGGGGCGGTCATGGCTGGGAAAGAAAGGCAAGGAATCAAAATTGTCTTGCACTGAGGATGCTTGGTCCCCGAACCATGAAGAAAAGGTGACGTAGGGGTCACTGCTCTGGTCACTGCTTGACAACAACTGCTTACAGCTGTCCTTGCCAGTGTTTCATTTCTGAATGACATGGCACTATTTACCCCTTTCCACTAGCACACGTGTGTGTGTGTGTGTGTGTGTGTGTGTGTGTGTGTGTGTGACATTAGTCAAGGCTCCGGCTGGGTGGGAGGAGTGGGTAATTTTAGGGGAATGATCTTGCTCAGAATCTAGGCCTGTGTCCTCTGTTGCCATGAAGGAGGTTATCTTATTCCTCCGTTTATGGGATGTCTTTTCTTTCTTTCTTTCTTTCTTTCTTTCTTTCTTTCTTTCTTTCTTCCTTTCTTTTTTAAGGGGGAAATCCTAGGCCCCCTTCATTCTCCAGCAGCTGCCTACAGAATGTGGTATTTGTGGACTTTTTTTCATTGACTCATGAAGAAACAGAGGGATTAAGGGGGATTAGGAAGGAAGACCCTGGAGGACCGAGGCACAGCTATAGATCTTAGACACTCATTAGAAATGTGACCTCAACCAGTCATTTCTACCCCCTCCCCACAGGCGGAAGGGGGCCTCTGTGTGACATTCTGAAGGAAGCGGGTAGCAGCTAGTTGTCTCTTCTTAGCTCATGATCTTCCTTTGTCCCCTGACCCGGGTTCCAAGTCTCCCTTTGGGGTCCTTATCCTGTTGGTCTACAAAGGATATAACTCATTCCAGCTGTTGGAATTAGTTTAAATACAGAGTTCTTGGGAGGATCCTGGGCATCGACAACCAAGTCTGGACCTCTGTTGACTGCCCCCGCTTCGTTGACTCCTTTTCAATATAATAGGGAAGGAAGCAAACTAATATTCATAGGATATGACTGTGAGGTTAAGTTTCACAACTCCAAGAAACGGATTTCCCCAAGTTAATGATCGTCAGGTTAAATATAAGGACGCCGAGGCTCGGGTAAACTGGGGCCACGTGCCCATCTGCAGTTAGCAAGTGGGGGGTGGGGACTTCAAATGTCATGTGCTTTGCGTCCAACCAGCATTCTCCTTCATAGTGTCCCTTTTTGCCGTTCACTCTAAAGAACCTGCAGAGGTTGCTCAGCTGAGGGGTCTTTGGGAGGGATCGGAGGGCATCTGTCTCACTGTGTTCTCTCACTGCGACACGAGAGCTGATGTTTCTCATCCGTTTTTCTGTGCCAGGTCCTGTGGTAAGCAGACATGCATTGAATCACTAAACCCTTGCTTCCCTCTTTTAAGCGAGAAGGATCCAAGGCTTGGATATTCAGAAACATGTCATACTCTTGTAGTAGGCCAAACCCAAGTCTATCTTACTCTGCTGGCTGAGCTTTACCTACTAGGCTAAGCTGGGAGAAATCTCTCCTCAGGAGACCTCCAGGGACTGTGGAGGCCCCACCTTTAGCTCCATCAGTGGAGTGAGGAGCCTGGTCAGAGGGCTTGTCCTCCCCGACATTACCCTCAAGCTCTGTCCCAGCCAGAACCCTTCAGCTGATAGAGCAGGAGTTCTTGTTTCTCCTGGGTTTTCTCTGCAGCAGGTCTGAACGGGATGTGGCAGTGGTTAGGGAGGGGCAGATAGATGACTGATTCTGGAGCAAATCCTGTAGCTCTCCCCTCCAAGGTCATAACGGGATTTGTATGTTCGGTGGCCCCTGTTGGCCCACGCCACCACCCCTCTTCAATGGCTGGTGGCCCGAGGGGGAGGTTCCACCTGTACCACATGGTCTAGGCCGGTCTCTGGGTTGAGAGGGGTTCCATATTGGCCCTCCTTCATTAGCCTAGTGAACTTCCTTTTCTCTCTGTTTTCTAGGTCTCCAGAGGCTCCTAGAAGAGTAGGCAGCCCTCCCTGAAATAGCTTGGCTCCTCGGTTTAGCCTCTCCAACCTGGCTCCCCCTTCCCACCCCCTCCCCCTGTTCCCCCTCTCCCTCCCCGACTCCCCCCACTGAACTGGGTGCAGAACAAAGCTCTTCCCTTCCTGTACCCTTGGGGACCTCACTGGCCAGGCCCTAGTTCCTCTTACTCTGAGCCCAAAGATACAGGACCACATTTCATCTGGGGAGGGGGTCTTCTTGACCCCACAAGTCGCTGAGTAAAAGGCTGAAAAAGAAGCAGCGAGGGAGGGTAGATCAAGCGAGGTGCGTCCAAGCCCCATCATGGAAGAAGGCTTCCGAGACCGGGCAGCGTTCATCCGTGGGGCCAAAGACATCGCCAAGGAAGTCAAGAAGCACGCGGCCAAGAAAGTGGTGAAGGGTCTGGACAGGGTCCAGGATGAGTATTCGCGAAGGTCTTACTCCCGATTCGAGGAGGAAGATGATGATGATGACTTCCCGGCCCCTGCTGATGGCTATTACCGCGGAGAAGGGGCCCAGGATGAGGAGGAAGGCGGCGCTTCCAGTGATGCCACTGAGGGCCACGACGAGGATGACGAGATCTACGAGGGAGAATATCAGGGCATTCCCCGGGCAGAGTCTGGGGGCAAAGGCGAACGGATGGCAGATGGAGCACCCCTGGCTGGAGTGAGAGGGGGCTTGAGTGATGGGGAGGGTCCTCCTGGGGGCCGGGGGGAGGCACAGCGGCGGAAAGATCGGGAAGAATTGGCTCAGCAGTATGAGACCATCCTCCGGGAGTGCGGTCACGGCCGCTTCCAGTGGACACTCTACTTCGTACTGGGTCTGGCGCTGATGGCCGATGGTGTGGAGGTCTTTGTCGTGGGCTTTGTACTGCCCAGTGCTGAGAAAGATATGTGCCTGTCTGACTCCAACAAAGGCATGCTAGGTAAGAGCCCTGCGAACACCCTGCTGCCGGGAACTGCCCGGGCCTTCCCAATAAGCTGTGCAACATGTACCTAGAGGGCCCACGGATCCTCTGCAAACCTCCCCCACCCCGCAGACACCCTCTTCTGGAGGATGAGTTCATGAAATTGTGTGTGAAAGAGGGAGGGAGTGTAGCTGGACTGGGGCTTTCACTAGTGTCTGAGTGGATGCGGGATCTGGCCCTGGTGGGTTGGGCTACTGTTGAGTGCATCTTCAAAGCCTTCCATCCTGTGGCTCAGTTAACTGCCCTTCCCTGCTGCAGAACAAAACAACAACAACAACAACAACAACAACAACAACAACAATAACGAAATGCTTTGGTATACATGGGAAGGGCCTGTTTGGAGTGGTGTGGGTAGGGACAGTTCAGACATGGGAGTGTCCAGGGACCAGGAATGTCTTTGATGGCCTCTCCTGACAGGGATCTAGAAGGAGGAATCCCATAGACTCACTGAGAAATTATAGAGGGCTGGCTTTGCCATGACCAGGTCTCTCTCTTCGGGCTTGGTTTGGGCATTGATAAAATGCAGAATTTGGAGATGATCTAAAAAAAAAAAATCAATTCCAGTTATGCTTTTTTGGGAAGAAACAGTACACTGGGGAATTTTAGGACCCCAAGTATTGGGGCTAGAAGGATAAAGGAGAAATGTTGTATTGGAGCCCCTTTTCCAAGGAACAAGAGATCTCCTTCTTTGGGGGCGGGGGACGCCAGGTGTGAAGTGAATAAATACCATCAGTCCCAGCACTCAGGAGGCAGAGGCTGGTGGATCTGTGAGCTTGAGGCCAGTCTAATCTACACAGTGAGTTCTGTTCTACCAGGTCAGCCTGATCTACACAGTGAGTTCTGGGCCAGCCAGGGCTACACAGTGAGACACCATCTAAAGAACACAATTAAAAAAACACCAGACAAATCAAACTGGGAGGGTAGAGTGGATGAGGGCGCATCTAGGAATCTAGGCAGATCCATTTTACTTCTAGGTGAGTTGGGGATGAATATTATGTGTGATCGAGGGAGGAGGAAGAGAAGAGGAGAGGGAGGAAGAGGAGCGTTAGGGAGAGGGAAGGAGGGGAAGGAACGGGGTGGGGGGAGGAAAGTGAGGGAGGGTTTTTCTCACATATCTGCCTTCTTGCCTTTGAACCCCTGGTCTGCCGTGACGACTGTCCGTCCATCTTTGTTCACACACCACCCTCTCTCCCTCTCTCTGATCTCTGGGTAGACATAGCTTCTAGAAGCTCTCCAGAGCCACTCTGCTGCAGGAGTTTCAGCCCCTACAGTGCTCAGCGGATGGGAGAGCTGAGGCGGATCTGCTCACGGCCTTCCCGTTTCCTCCTCTCCGCAGGCCTCATTGTGTACCTGGGCATGATGGTGGGGGCCTTCCTCTGGGGAGGCCTGGCTGATCGGCTGGGTCGGAGACAGTGTCTGCTCATCTCGCTCTCAGTCAACAGTGTCTTCGCCTTCTTCTCGTCTTTCGTCCAGGGTTATGGCACTTTCCTCTTCTGTCGCCTCCTCTCTGGGGTTGGGTGAGTGTCCGCCCTCAAAGACGCTGCCGCAGTACACACTGGGTACAGTGTTAGGCGGATCAGGTACACCTTATGTATGTGTGCATTGAGTGAATGGTCCCCTTCCCCACCCCACCCCCCTCTTCAGGCCAGCTGTGCCTGGCCAGGGCCTGCCTGATAACATGCAGCATACTATGCCTGGTCCATCCCTGAGTCCTCCGACTTAGCTCTAACTCTGTTCCTGAGGCTGTCTGCACAGAGGTCCAGTGCGTCCCTCCGCCTTGCCCTCTCCCAGCTCAGCCTTTTCTTGCCCTGAGACCTGCTTGCCTGTTTCCTGCCATCCCAAGAATGGTGACTGGTGGCAAGAAGAACTTGTAGGACATAAAGTATGAGATGCAGGTGGGGGGGCAGGGGCTGAGGACCCGGAGCACTGGGGTGGGGATTGGGATGATGGCTGCTTCCTAATGTTAATTTTTGAAATGTGCAGGATTGGCGGTTCCATCCCCATTGTCTTCTCCTATTTCTCGGAGTTCCTGGCCCAGGAGAAACGGGGGGAACATCTGAGCTGGCTCTGCATGTTCTGGATGATTGGTGGGGTGTACGCAGCTGCAATGGCCTGGGCCATCATTCCCCACTATGGTAAGCAGGGGTCGCCCAGACTCTCCATCCTCCCAGCTCTGCCACGCTCCCTGTGATGGGAGCACTCAGTTTCCTGCTGCTCTGCTGACTCTGCGACTGTCTGCCAGGGTGGAGTTTCCAGATGGGCTCAGCTTACCAGTTCCACAGCTGGAGGGTCTTTGTCCTCGTGTGTGCCTTTCCCTCGGTGTTTGCCATCGGGGCTCTGACCACGCAGCCAGAGAGTCCCCGCTTCTTCCTGGAGGTGAATGGATTGCTTCAGTGGGCTGGGGAGGGGATAAACATGCTGGCTGTGGGGTTGGGGCCCTCCTGTGACTGCCTTCTCCTTCATGTGCCCATAACTCGGGGCGGGGGGGGGGGGGGCTTTATCTTGTTTCCTTTGTCTTCAAATGTGTCTCCAGAGGGGTTTGGCGAGACCGGGAAACCTGCTCATCTATGAGTGGCTTAAGCTTCTGCAGCCCAAGTTGGGGTCCCCCCTTTACATCTCCCTTCCAGCCATACCTGGCTGTGGCAGATTAGGATGTGTCTCCTTCTCTGACCACGTACCTGACCGACATGTCCCTCATCTTAGGCTTTCCTTTCTGTTTTACTGGAGAAACCCCTAGGATCTCTGCTGGCATCGGTTCCCCTGCAACCCCCCCCACCCCAACTCTTGCCCGAGTCTGATCGTGCCTTGCTGTACCCCAGCTCGGGCTGATGTGTATCCCCAGAGATCAGGGTTGCAGGGAGCTGGGAGTCCTTTTGTATTTGGGGATCCTAGAAGCCAGATGGAAGGGGCAGCTTCTGGAACACTGGGTCCGGGAGCCCCGAGGCGCATGTTGGGAATTTCGTTTGTGGTTCCAGAATGGGAAGCATGATGAGGCCTGGATGGTGCTGAAGCAGGTTCATGACACCAACATGCGAGCCAAGGGCCATCCCGAGCGAGTCTTCTCAGTAAGCTACAGATCTTCCCACTCACCCCTACGGTCCCCTCTCGGACCCTTTCTGGATGCGCATTTTCACCCTCAGACCACACTGCAGTTCAGTGATATTCCCAGGCACCGGTCACCCCCTGCCTCCCGTTGTGCTTCTGAGAGAAAGAGACGCTTGGAGTGGGCTGGGGAAATAGTGTGCGGCAGCTCAGCCCTTCTCTTGCGCCCAGGTAACCCACATTAAAACGATTCATCAGGAGGATGAGTTGATTGAGATCCAGTCTGATACAGGGACCTGGTACCAGCGCTGGGGAGTCCGGGCTTTGAGCCTGGGGGGTCAGGTAATGGGGGATTGAGTGGTGGAGGGAGGGCCCGAGCCCGCATGATGGTGAAGGTGAACTGGGGGGAGGTGGGAAAGACCTGGAGTCTGTGAGTAGAAGTCAGTGTGGCCGCCTTTGGCCCTCACTGTGTCTCTTGTAGGTTTGGGGGAATTTCCTCTCCTGCTTCAGTCCGGAGTACCGGCGCATCACTCTAATGATGATGGGTGTGTGGTTCACCATGTCGTTCAGGTGAGAGGGCGAATGTGTGGGCTGGCGAGCGATGAGACAGGAGGTGAGGGGCAGATGAGGAGGGGAGATGCTGTCTGTCCGCATCCTCTCGATCGATGCTTTCCCCAGGTTCTCTACTTAACGAATTCATCAAACTTGTAATTCAAGCTGACGGGCATTCCATTTTTATCCTGTGCAGACAGTGTACTGGGATGAGTAGACATGTCCCAGTCCTTAGAGTTCATATTCTGTCAGGAAGAGATAAAACTAGCTGTTAAATCCATATTCTGTCGGGAATAGATAGACTAGCAGCGGTGGCACAGTGAGGTGAGGGCATTGTGTTAGGGGATACATGGGGCTTGGTGGGCGGGGATCTAAATCCTCAGAGAGAATGGGAATAAGAAAGGGGAAGGAAGAGGAAGTACCTGGGAGGCAGAGTATGATGGGTAGCATAGAAAACCGTAAAGTCCCCAGACCACAGAAACCGGAAGGGGTGTTGTGAGATGAGGCTGGGTCACCCAGCCCTCTGATGGGGCTCTGGTGTCTTATCTGCCCCATCTGACTCCACGCCTTTGACTCTCCAGCTACTACGGTCTGACTGTCTGGTTCCCCGACATGATCCGCCATCTCCAGGCTGTGGACTATGCAGCACGGACCAAAGTGTTCCCAGGGGAGCGCGTAGAGCACGTGACATTTAACTTCACGCTGGAGAACCAGATCCACCGAGGGGGGCAGTACTTCAATGACAAGTATGTGGGGGCTTTTCAACGCCACTCTTCCCTGCCCCTTCTACTTCCTGTCTCTTTGATGAGTCTGAGTCCAAGACAAGGTGGTTTGGGGCAAAGCCCGTGTGTGCTCAGTGCTGATGATCTCTCTACTTCTAGGGGAGTAAGTCAGTGAAGGGGTGAGGCTAAGGGGGCGTGTCTCATCATCCTGGTCCTGCAGGTTCATCGGGCTGCGTCTGAAGTCAGTGTCCTTTGAGGACTCCCTGTTTGAGGAGTGTTACTTCGAAGATGTCACGTCCAGCAACACGTTCTTCCGTAACTGCACGTTCATCAACACCGTGTTCTATAACACTGGTAAGGTGGCCAGTGGGTGTCAGCTCAAGGACTGGAGCCTGGATGAAGGGAGAAGGAGGCTTCCTCATCCCCTAGCTCACAGTTCTCAAGCTGCGAGTCCCCTGGAGCCTTGGGTTACTTACTGGCTACCCTCAGTGGTTGGGACATATAGTGAACACTGGGTATTTTGATCGACTATCTGAGGAAAATGTCACATTTCTTTACCTTTAGCTGTAATTATGAAAGTTCAGTGAGGTAATGTTAATGTAATTTTGAAGAGGGTAACTGGGTTATTGGGGAAAAGGAAGACAATAAAGAGGGATATTTAATAAGGCCAGCAGCAGGGCTCCTGTTTGTAGCCAGCTCAGGAGGACAGAAAGGACAGACAAGAGATAGAGACTAGTAGAGCCTCAGACCCGACATGCTTCTTGAGCACGGTCTGCTGAAAAGATTGCTAGTTCCCATGGTGATCTTATCTGATGCTTTGCAAGGAGTGCCAGGGATCGAGCTGCGAGCCCCCGACTGTTAACTTCCACAGATGCAGCCGATCCCTAAGCCATAACCGCTTCTGTCTCACTGTCCGCTCTGTGTCTTGACCTCCTAGACCTGTTTAAGTACAAGTTTGTGAACAGCCGTCTGGTGAACAGTACGTTCCTGCACAATAAGGAAGGGTGCCCACTAGATGTGACAGGGACGGGCGAAGGGGCCTACATGGTGTACTTCGTCAGCTTCTTGGGGACACTGGCTGTGCTTCCTGGAAACATCGTGTCTGCCCTGCTCATGGACAAGATTGGCAGGCTCAGGATGCTTGGTAAGGGGGTGAGGGCTGGGTGCCGGCTGATCAGCATCATCGAGGCCACGGCAGCTGGGGCAGGCTGTCTGTGGGCTTCTCACCTCCAGCCGTGGAAGAGATGGGCCAGAGAGCTTCCCCCTGTCATGTTTTGTTTAGGGGTGCTGCAAAATTGGGGCGGGCCTGGCATAGAAGTTACTCTAGGGGGTTAAAGAGAATGACAGGCAAGTAGATACAGACTTTGAGGCTATAGGTTTGAAATTCAGCTCCGCCACTTACCTTGGGCAGGCTCTGCCCTGTGAGCTCTCCCCTGCAACATAGGAAATGAAAACAGCACCTCTCTCCGAGGGCTGATGCCTCCGAAAGGTACATCTGAGTCATCAAGTTACCTGTCTCTTAGTTGGTTTGAATGAATGGCTGCCACTGTTGCTGATATTAACAAACACAGGGGTTGAGGTGCCTTGGGAAACAGCTACCCAGGGTTGTCGCAAAGCTAGCTGGTGGCGAGCTGGGCCATAGCTGGGTTTCATTGCTCTCTCTTCTGGTCCCAGCCGGTTCCAGTGTGATGTCCTGTGTTTCCTGCTTCTTCCTGTCCTTTGGGAACAGCGAGTCGGCCATGATCGCTCTGCTCTGCCTTTTTGGGGGGGTCAGCATCGCCTCCTGGAACGCGCTGGACGTGCTGACTGTGGAACTCTACCCTTCGGACAAGAGGTAGTTTGGAGTGGGGTGGGGCAGGGGAGGAGGTTTAGGGGCTACAGGAGGGGAGAAGTGGGGTGAAGTGAGGGGCTGAATGGGAAGACTATGTTAGGGGTAGGACACACATCCCTGCTGAGGTTCCCCAACAGGCGGGAGCTTTTGCGCTTACTCCTTGTACTTCTGGCTTCTGACCTCACGCTCCTGTCTCTCTCTCCTCCTGATCTGTCTGTATTCCCTCCTTGTCCCCGCACCTCTCCACCCTTCCTCCCCTCTCCTCAACACTGCCTGCATCTTTCGCCACTTCACTTTTTCACCTGCCCGTCTTCCTTCTCCCGGGCTCTGACCGCCGCGTGGCTTGGCTCTGGGGCCTCCTGAGCAGGACCACGGCCTTTGGCTTCCTGAATGCTCTGTGCAAGCTGGCTGCCGTGCTGGGGATCAGCATCTTCACCTCCTTTGTGGGAATCACCAAGGCTGCTCCTATTCTCTTTGCCTCGGCTGCTCTTGCCCTTGGAAGCTCTCTGGCCCTGAAGCTGCCTGAGACCCGGGGGCAGGTGCTGCAGTGAGGAGGGGGCTCGGGGCTTTAGGGGTGGCAGGCACACTGTGAGACCAATCATTCCTTCTATCCCTTCCCTGCCCTGCCGTCCTGACCCTCACTCCCTGTGTCCGGTGTCTTAGCTGTGTGTGCCTGTGTGCATGTGTGTGACCCTGACGGGCAGGGACTACAGGGAAGGTCCCTTCATCCCACGTGTGGGATGAGGCACTCCCCACCTGCTGCCACCCTCAACTTTGCACAGGAGAAGGTTGAGCTGCACCCTTCTCTCCCCCAGTGTTCGTGGGGGGCCCTTGTTTCCCTGATCCGGGGGTTCCAGAACTTCTGCCTTCCCCTTCATTCCCTCTGCCTAGGCCCTGGTGAACCACAGGTATGGAGTTATGTCGGGGGCTGAGGCTTGGACCAAAAGAACTTCTTGAGTGAGAAGGGCCTTGGGTGCCCTCTAACCTCCCAAGGATGCTGGGGAGTAGCAATAAACCTCAGCCCTCTGGCCTCCATTTTCACCTCAATGCAGGCTACAGATATGAAGCCTGGGTTTTATGGAATTAGTTTTCTGATTCTTATTTATATATAAGTTCTGAGGCAGCTTAGCAGGACTGTGTGTGTATGTGTGTGTGTGTATGTGTGTGTGTATGCCATGGGGCAGGGGTACCACTATACTGCTCTAATCTAAGCCCAGGGTAGTAGTTTCAGTGAATACACACACAACACTGCTTTTCTTTATTACCTCCCAGAATCTTCCATGTTGGAGCTGGGAGGGAGAAGCGCTAGCCAGGCTGGGATGATAGTCCTGCAATCTAGGGAGACCTGGGGGCACCTGACAAGGCCTCACTCTCCTTCCTCCTCTAGAGAGGTTCCACCCACTAGCCACAGCCCTCCCACCTGACCTGTCCTCACAGGCAGGAACCGGAGGAAAAAGGGAAAGAACCAGGCATAAGGTCAAACCAGCAGATCCAAAAGCACAAGGAGTTGGGGCAGGGGCAGGAAGCAGGGGTCCTCCCTCAGCCCTTCTCAAAGAGGCTGGGCAGTGAGGGACCCCCACTGCAGGGACCAGAAGCCTCAGTTTCCCCATCTCGCCGTCCGTCCACAGAACAGCCTCTGTAGGTAGAGCTGCCCCGTCCTACCCTACTCTGTGTGGCTGCTTTCTTTGGTACTCTCCCCCCACTCCCTCCCTCTGTAGCTGTGATGTGTTGTAGTTTTTAGCTGTTTGTAAAATGTTAAAAAGTTAAAAGGAAGTTAAAAATAACCACAAAAAAAGAAAATTCCAAATTCACCCTCCTTGCGCTTTGTCCGGTGCCCTCGACCCTAAGGCCATTCCCTGATTTTGTAACACTGAACCAGGTGGTGACTGTGTAACTCTGGTGTCTGTGCTCAAAGGACTGCCTTCTCCTCCAGTGCCCAGTGTATGAGTGTGTACCCCTCCTCACCATTCCGTGGCTGGACGTAGCCCTCTCCCTTACATCCCCGGGGGGAGACACATCCACTTTCTTGTCTCCTTGGGAACCCTAAACCTGACTCATTGATGTGAAAAATGAAATGAAAAATACTGCTGAAAAATAAAGGGTACCAATCCTTAGACTTCAAAGTGGCTCTGTCCGCTTCTTACATCTCCACTCACATCTGCCCCCCAACAGTCTGGAAGATAAAATAGTGTTGGAGAAACAATTCCATCTCCAAAGCCAAAATAAACAACCCCCTCTATTATTATTCTTGACTTGTGGAATAGGGTGCCTCAAATCCACATTTTTGTTTAAGAACCATTTATTTATGGGGGCTGGAAAGATGGCTCTATGGGCTAAGAGCCCTTGTTACTCTTGCGAGAAGCAACAAAAACATGTATTCTATGTGCATGAGCCTTTTGCTTGCACATGTGCCTGGTACCCATCATGGCCAGAAGAGGGCATCAGATCCCCTTCAAGGGGATCTGATGCCCTCTTCTGATCAGAAGAGGGCCCCATGTGGGTGCTGAGAACCGAACCTGGATCCTTGGAAGAGCAGAAAGTGCTGGAAAGTGCTGCGCCATCTCTAGCCCCCAATTTTAAGCCATGTCTTTTGGGAATTCCTACTGCCTGCAGCTTGCCCTGGATTCCTTCACTCTAGTCCATTGCCGCTTTAACCAAGACACATTACACTTTTTCTTTTTGTGAGACAAGTCCCGCTAGTTAGCCCCGACCGGCCTTGAATTCAGTGAGATCTGCCTGCTGCTCCTCGTGCTGGGATTAAAGGCATGCGCCACCACACTGGGCTCTGAAGCCTTTAATAACCTTCTACTGCCCAAATAGGCCCAATCTAGAAACTTTACAGTCAGAAACGGTCAAGATCATATACTCAAGACATCCGCATCTGCACTGCTGGGGTTAGACCCAAGGCTTCAGACAAGCTAGTCAAGTGCTCTGCCACTGAGGTACATCCTCGGCCCAAGCTATGGTCAGCAACACCTTTCTCTGGTAACCTCCAGGAAGGAGGCATTGGGAAGCTGCTTCTGAGCATCACCTGAGCTCCCCTTGAAAAACCAGGCAGTGTTTGTCTCGGTTCTTTTCCTACTTCAGATGCAGGAATTTCTTTCTTTCCGGTGTAATTTTGGGATCCTTGTAAAACCCAAATACTTCACTTCCTCACGATTCCCTTCTTCTCACAACACAACAAAACAAAACAAACAAACAAAAAACGCCTGTAGGGGCCTAACCGCTGCATAAACCTAATGACCTCAATTCTTAGACTCCCAAGAGTTGTCCTCTGACCTCTACATGAGCGCCATGGTGTCATGTACCTCCCATCACATACACAATAACACGCAGCTCCAACTTAACGGGTATTAAGAACACGGGTTTGACCTCCCAAGGCAGCTTCTCTTTATTTTCATGGCCCTAACTGACTCATGAGGACCAGGCAGCCCTTCCTGACTAGCCCAAGCAAGGGCAGCTGTGAGTAGCTGCTCTCTCCCTGGGTACCTTAGCTTTCACTGGCCAGGAGCTTCTTGGCCTCTGCATGGTGTATGCCAGCAGAAAGGGTAGGGGCTCTGGTCCACACAAATCAAGGTATGACGTAGTAGTGACTTAGTAGTTTATTTTCATTCGGCCCATTCCGATCGTGGTTCTCCCAATCTGGGTATTAGGAGGTCCCTCGAGTTTTCTTGCTCCCACCTAGGCAGGGGGGGCTAGTGTCCAACTGTGGGTTCTCCCTCCACTGGGCGGGGGTCTTCGCCTGGATGGCCAGCGCGTGTACCGGTCCAGCCAGCTCCTCCGACAGCGCCGCGTGAACCAAGCGGTGCCGTTGCAGGGGGCTCATCCCCTCGAACCGAGAGCTCACCACGGCCACACGGAAATGCGTCTCGCTGCCTGCTGGGACGGCGTGGCCGCCGCTCTCGTTGCGCAGCTCCAGGACCTCGGGGCTCAGGGCTTGCTCTAACTTGGCGCGGATAGCGGCCTCCACGGGCCCGCCGGCCGCCGAGCCCGCGCTGGCCCGCGACACACACGCGCGCGTGGCCATGGAGACCACGCACCGGGCCAACGGCGCCCTCAGCATCCGCTGCGGAGAGACGAAGGACGCCGGGCTGAGAGCTGGGTCCACACACCCTCTCCCCACGCACCCCAGGACCGCCTCTGCACTGCGTGGCGGGCTAACGCGGCTCCTACGCCGGCAGCGGAGGGACGAGGGGCGATTGTTGGAACGGCCGGAGCTCTGGGCACTAAGGGCACTGGGAGGGCATGGCTGGGAGCTGTGAGAATGGAGGATGTGCAACTTCGTCCTTTTGGCTGAGTCAGAGCCCTACCGTCCCCTCCAAACCCTAGGGAGGTACCTTTGCAGCCGCTGCGCAGCCAGCGTTACCTTTGCTTTTCGACGCGTCGGGAAGCTCGCTAGGAAACGCAGTCACGTCTGGTAGGCGTTACGTAGTACCCGGAGGTTTCATGGGAACTGTAGTCCCGGCTCCTCCCAACCGGTGAAGTCCTGAGAAATCCGGAATTAGAGCAGTGCAGGGCAAAAACACAAGGGTAAAAGGATTTCCTGCAAATTTGGGATTGTTGCACCGGATTTGTTGTTTCTTGATCTTGTAACTCAAATAGCTTTATTCCTTTATAATTAATTAAAAACAAGATGTCATGTAGCCCAGGCTGGCCTCCAGCTCTCTAGATTGCCTGTTATTTCCTGATCCTACTGCCTCTACCTACTGGGATTACTGTCCCATGTCAGTGATAGAGTGCCTCCAAAGCAAAAACAGGATTCCTGTGCTCAATAGGTCAGCCACAACTCAGAGCAGAATGTCTGCTGGGGCAGCCTATTTCCCAAGATAATCTGTCTTGCTTGCAGCCCATCATTCCAGGAAGAAGAAACTGAAGACCTTCACGTAGTACCCTACAGCTGCATCAACTTCCTCATCCCCAAATGTCGGCAGCAATAAGTTTGCTGCCTTAATCTTAAATGCCCTTTTTTGTCCTGTCCCAGTTAAGTTGTTTGTGTGAAAATGTGCAGTTGGGTTCTGGAGAGTGCTG
>CABHPP010122899.1:31651-43727 GCA_902168425.1 Peromyscus attwateri | reverse complement strand
TGTGTCTCCAATGCTGGCTGTATCCTTGAACACACAGAGATCTACCTAGTTCTGCTTACCAAGTGCTGGGGTTAAAGGCGTGCACCACCACCGCCCTGGCTTTCCCTATGGCTTGTTAATAGCTCTGACCCCTAGGCAACTTTATTTATTAACATACAAATAAAATCACATTTCAGCACAAATAAAATACCACTATAATAAAGAACATACTTTAAAATCTCATAAAACACAAAATTGGAAAATCTAAAAGAAATGGATGATTTTCTCAATAGGTACCACTTATTAACGTTAAATCAAGATCAGATAAACAATTTAAATAGATAACTGAGTGAAATAGAAATAGTCATTAAAATTCTACCAACCAATCTATGAGGATAACAGAATATCATTAGGAATCATTTCATTGATTTTTTTGACAGTCATGTTTACTTCTATCCTAGGTCTTTGGGGTATCCTGCATCTGGGTTCTGGCCTTCAGGGGTAAGCACCATCTCATAGTATGGGTCTCAAGCTGGATCAATCATTGGTTGGTCACTCCCATAATTTCTGCACCATGTTTACACAGACTCATATTGTAGGCAGGACAAACTGTAAATAAATATGTCTGTGGCTGGTTTGGTACCCCAATCCTTCCACTGGAAGTCTTGCCTGTTTACAGGAGATGTCTGGATCAGGCTCAGTATCCCCATTGCTAGGAGTCTTAGGTAGGGTCATCCTCAAAGATTCCTGAGAGTTTCCATTGTACTAGGTGCCCAACCCAACTGTCATCAGAGAAGCTTCACCCAGCTAATGATGTGAACAGATGTAGAGACTCACAGCCAAACATTAGGTCAAGCTCAGGGAATCCTATGAAAGAAGGGGAGGAAGGCATATAGGAGTCAGTGGGGTGATGGGCACCACAGGAAAACTCACAAAATCAACTAACTTGGGCTTTCAGGGGCTCACAGAGACTGAACAAATAACCAGGATGCCTAGGACTGACCTAAGCCCTCTGTATATATATTCCAGTTGTATAACCTGGTCTTTTTGTGGGACTCCTAACAGTGGGAACAGAGGCTGTCTCTGACTCAGTTGCCTGCTTTGGGGACCCTTTCCTCCTACTGGATTGTCTCACCCAACCTTAATAGAAGAGAAGGTGCCTAGTTTCACTGCAACTTGATATACCCTGGCTGACTGATATCCATGTGTGGCCCACCTATTTCTGAAGAAAAACAGAGGAGGAGGAGTGGATGGGATGCAGGGAGATGAATTGAGAGGGAGGGACTGGGAGGAGAGGAGGGATGGGAAACTTTGGTTCAGATGTAAAAACAACAAATAAATAAATAGATAGATGATGGATAGGTAGATATAGATAGATAGATAGATAGATAGATAGATAGATGATAGATAGATAGATAGATAGATAGATGCATAGATAGATACATAGATAGATACATAGATAGATAGATACATAGATAGATAGATAGATAGATAGATAGATAGATAGATACATAGATACATAGATACATAGATAGATACATAGATGATAGATAGATAGATGATAGATAGATAGATAGATAGATAGATAGATAGAAAAAGAACCACAAAAAGTCTTCTAACCATAAAAGCTGAGGTCCAGATGGTTTTACTTCAGAATTCTACTAGACTTTCAAAGCAGAGTTAACACCAATACTAATCAAGTTATTCTACAAAGTAGAAACAGAAGGAACATAGCCAAATTCATTTTGTGAAGCCACAGTTACCCCAATACCCAAACCACGTAAAGACTCAACAAAGAAAGAGAATTGCAGACCAATTTCCCTCATGAACACAGAAGTAAAAACACTGAATAAAATGTTGGCAAAACAAATCCAAGAGCACATCAGAAAGATCATCCTCCATGATCAAGTAGGCTTCATCCCAGAGATGCAGAGATGGGACCACATGTGAAAATCAGTAAAAGTAAACTACCATATAAACAAACTTTAAGAAAAAAGACACATTATCATCACATTAGATACAAAAAGACCTGTGACAAAATCCTTCACCCTTTTATGATAAAAGTTCTGGAGAGATTAGAGATAGAAGGGACATACTAAAACATAATAAAGGCAATCTGCAGCAAGCTTATAGCCAACATCGAATTAAATGGAGAGAAATTTAAAGCAATTTCACTATAATCAGGAACAAAACAAGGTTTGCATTCTCTTCATATTTATTCAATATAGTACTTGAAGTTTTAACAAGGGCAATAAAAATCTGGAGGAGATCAAAGGATACAAATCAGAAAGGATGAAGTCAAAACACCATTATTTGTAGATATGATGGTATATACAAGTGACCCTAAAAGTTCTACCAGGGAATTACTACAGCTGATAAACACCTTTAAGTGAAATGACTGGATACAAACTTAACTTAAAAACATCAGTAGCCCTAATATACAAATGACAAAGGGACAGAGAAAGAAATCAGGGAACAACACCTTTCACAATAGCCTCAAATAATATAAAATATCTTGAGGTAACTCAAACCAAGAAAATGAAAGAATAGTATAATAAAAACTTCAAGACTTTGAAGAAAGAAATTTAAGAAGATATAAGAAAATGGAAAGATCGTCCATGCTCACGGATTGGTTGAATAAAACTAATCAAAATGGCAATCTTACCAAAACCAATCTACAGATTCAGTACAATACCCATCAAAATCCCAACATAATTTTTAGAGACCTTTGGAGGACAATTCTCAACTGCATATGAAAAAAAATTATAGCTAGAACAGTCATGAACAATAAAAGAACTATCACCATCCCTGATTTCAAGTTGTACTGCAGAGATACATTAACAAAAACAACATGGTATTGGCCCAAAATCAGACATGCTGATCAATGGAATTGATTTGAAGACCTGAATATAAATCCATACACTTATGGAAATATTATTTTTCATCAAAAAGGCAGAAATCCACTGTGGAAAAAAAAGACAGGATCTTCAACAATTGGTTCCAGTCAAAATGGATCTCTTCATGTGAAAAAATGCAAATAGATCCATATTTATCATATTATACAAAACTCAAGTCCAAGTAGATCAAAGACCTCAACATATAGACACACTGAACCTGACAGACGAAAAAGTGGGGAATAACCTTGAAAGCACTGTCACAGAAGAAGACCTTCAGAACAGAACACCAATAGTACAAGCACTAAGATCAACAGTTAATAAATGGGACCTCATGAAACTGAAAAGCTTCTGTAAGGCAAAAGACACCATAAATCAGATAAAGAGACAGTCTACAGAATGGGAAAAGATTTTCACCACTCCCACATCTGATAGAGGGCAAACATCCAAAATACATAAAGAACTCAATAAACTAGATATCAAAATAATTATACAACTAAAAATGTTGTACAGCTCTAAACAGAATTCTCAGTAGTGGAATCTCAAATGGCTGAGAAACACATAAAGAAATGTTCAATATCCTAACCAGACTACAATTCACAACTCCAGAGAAGCTAGGTAAAGAAGAGGATACTAAGAGCGACTCACACCGATCACCCTAGGAAGGGGAAAGGGTAAATTGGGAGTGGGGAATAAAGGAGAGGTGGGAACATGAGGGCTAGAGATGTCCAAGTTGGAGGAGAGACAAGGAGGGAGAGCAATGAAAGAGATATCTTGACAGAGTGTACATTAAGGGGATAGGGAGAAATCTGCAGCTAGGGAAAACCCCAGGAACTCACAAGATTGACCCCAGCTAAGACTCACAGCAATAGTGGAGAGGGTGCTTGAACTAGCCTTCCCCTGCACACAGATTGGTGTCTACCCTAATTGTCAGCATAGAACCTATATCCAGTGACTGATGGGAGCAGATGCAAAGACCCACAGCCAAGCACTTAGCCAAGATCCTGGAGTTCAGCTGAAGAGAGGGAGGAAGGATTATGAGAGCAAGGGGGTTCAGGATCATGATGGGAAAAACCACAATGATACCTGACCCAAGCTAGTGGGAGCTCATGGACTCTGGGAAGCCTTCATGGGACCACACTAGGCCCTCTGAATGTGAATGAAAGTTGTATGGCTTGATGTGTTTGTGAGTCCCCTGGCAATGGGACCAGGACTTATCCTGGGTAGAGGAACTGGCTTTTTAGAGCCGATTCCCTATGGTGTGATGCCTTTCTCAGTCTTGATGCAGGAAGAGGGAGCTAGATCGGGCTCCAGCTTGGTATGCCAGCCTGTATTGACTACCCAAGGGAGTTCTTACACTCTATGAGGAGGGGATGGAGGTGAAATTGGGGTGGATGGGGAGAAGCATGGGAAGGAGAAGAAGGGGTAACATGGGTCGGTATAAGGAAAAAAATTATTTAAAAAATTATATATTAAAAAAAAGAAATGTTCAACATCCTTAGCCGTCAGGGAAATGCAAATAAAAACTACTTTATGATTCCATCTTATACCTGTCAGAATTACTAAGATCAATAACACAAGTGACATCTCATTCTAGTGAGGATGTGGAGTAGAGGGAACACTCCTCCATTGTTGGTGGAAGTGCAAAATAGTACAGCCACTATGGAAATTAATATGGCAAGTCCTCAGAAAATTGGAACTCAATCTACCTCAACACTCAGCTATACCATGCTTAGGCATACATATACCCAAAGTACACTCCATCCAACCACAAGGACATTTGCTCCATTACGTTCGTGAAGCTTATTCATAATAGCCAGAAACTGGAAATAATCTAGATGACCCTTAAAAGAAGAATGGATAAAGAATATGTGGTATATTTAAATAATGGATTACTATTCTGCTGTTAAAAAAACAAAAGACAACATGAAATTTGCAGGTAAATGGGTAGAACTAGGAAAAAATCATCCTAAGTGAGGTAACCCATACCTAGACAGACAAATGTGGTGATATTGTGTTCCCCAATATATTGTGTACCCTAATAAACTTATCTGGGGTCAGAGAACAGAATAGCCACTAGATATAGAGGCCAGAAAATGGTGACACTCACACCTTTAATCCTAGCA
The DNA here is from genome assembly GCA_902168425.1 of Peromyscus attwateri. Classification (NCBI taxonomy): domain Eukaryota; kingdom Metazoa; phylum Chordata; class Mammalia; order Rodentia; family Cricetidae; genus Peromyscus; species Peromyscus attwateri. The sequence continues at coordinate 38,728 of CABHPP010122899.1, read as the reverse complement.
TTCCAGAGCAGAGATCTGTCTGGATCTCTGTGAGTTCAAGGCCACATTGGAAACAGCCAGGCAAGGTAACAAGAGCCTTTAATCCCAGGAAGTAATGGCAGAAAGCAGAAAGGTATATAAGGCATGAAAATCAGGAACTAGCCCTTTTAAGCTTTCAGACTTTTGAGAAACAGTTCAGCTGAGATCCATTCGGTTGAGGACTCAGAGGCTTCCAGTCTGAGGAAACAGATCAGCTAAGAAATTGGCAAGGTGAGACGGCTGTGGCTTGTTCTGCTTCTCTGATCTTCCAGTGTTGACCCCAGTACCTGGCTCCAGGTTTGTTTTTATTAACAAGACCTTATAACAATTCGTGCTACAGACAAATGTAGTATGTGTTAATTTTTAAGTGAATATGAGCCGTTAAATAAAAGATAAACAAGTTACAATTCCGAGACCCAGAGAATTCAGGTAAAAATGATGGCTCAAGGGGGAAGGCATGGATCTTTCCAAGAAGAGAAAATAGAACAGATTTTGTGGATGTACTGTGGGCAGGAGGGGATGGGAGAAGGAGGGATCAGTTGAGGATGGAAAGAGAAAGTGTGAGGAGAGATGACTGGAATTGGAGGGCATTTGGAGGGTGGTATGGAAACAGGGTTTATATATGAAGGTAACCCTAGTGAGGACTACTAGTAATGGGGGATACAGAATCTGAACTGGTCATCTCCTAAAGGCAGGCAAGGCTTCCAGTGGTGGGACTGTGTTGCATTCATTTGACTTGTTGACCAAGGGGGTCCCATGGAGATCCCCAAACAATTCAGGCTGATGATAGGACAGAGAGTTGGCCTCCACATACTGACAGCACGGCCCTATTCCTGAGAACAACATCCACATAGAACATATAGAATGTTGAGAAGTTGAACTGGTCCCTGCAAGGAACCTTCACCCCAACCTTCTATTCTCTTTGGTGCAGGAAGAGGTGCTCTGCAGGCTACCAAAAGAGAAACAGGGACACCAAAACAGCCACAAAACCTTTCACCTACAATCTGTCCTGCCTGCCAGATGTGCTAGGGCAATGTTGGTGCAGAACTTGGGGCAGTGGCCAACCAATGTCTGATTTAACTTGAGGCCCAACCCACGAGAGTGAGCCCACATTCTATACTGCCTGGATGAGCTGGAACCAGAGACCTAAGGTAGAACCAAATGTGACTGGCAAAAAAGAAAAGAAAAGAAAAGAAATGTTTCCTAATGGTATTCTGCTCTACTCGTAGATCTGTGCCTTGTCCAGCTACCTTTGGCAGCAGAAGGGAGAAGATGCAGAGACCCACAACTGGATATTATTCAGAGAGAGTCTAATTTGGAGGTCTTCATATGATAACTCCCCTCGGAGCTCAGGAAATCCCATAGAAAAGGGAAGAGAAAGATTATAGGAGTCAGAGGGGATGTAAGACACCAAGGTAACACGGCCCACTGAATCAATTAAGCAGGGTGCATATAGACTCATAAAGGCCGAAGGGACGGGCAGGGGGCCTGCAGAGGTCTGCATCAAGTCCTCTGTGTACATATTGTGGCTATTAGCTTGTTGCCTTTGTGGGATTCCTAACAGTGACTCTTCTGCCTGGGACAGTTTCCTTCTGTTGAGTTGTCTTGTTCTGGTTCAGTGTGAGGGCTTTCGCTTTGTCTTGCTGTATTTTGTTTTGTTGTGTTTGGTTGTTGTCTCTTAGAGGCGTGCTCTTTTCAGAAAGGAGAAGGAAGGAGAGTGGATATGGGGGAGAGGGGAGAGGGAGGAAGCTGGGAGGAGTGGGTAACTGTGGGTAGGGTGTATTGTATAAGAGAAGAATCTGTTCTCAATTTGTAAAAAATGAAAAGTGATTCATCTTAAAAATATACACCTAGAGCCGGGCGGTGGTGGCGCACGCCTTTAATCCCAGCACTCGGGAGGCAGAGCCAGGCGGATCTCTGTGAGTTCGAGGCCAGCCTGGGCTACCAAGTGAGTTCCAGGAAAGGCGCAAAGCTACACAGAGAAACCCTGTCTCGAAAAAAAAAATATACACCTAGAAAGTACTAAAATTTTTAAAAAATATATTTTACATTTGAATGTAAATTATTAGGAGAGGAAACATTAAGGTTCAGGTTTTGATATGCTAAAATTTGTGAAGTGTCTTAATTTACTCACCTCACATCAATACATAGACTCTTTCAGCAACATTAATCTGATAAATTCCACATCTAGTCTAACTTTCAGCGATCCAGAATCATTTCTCATCTCTGTTTCCATTTCTTTTATCTTTTTGTCATCTAATAGTATGGCATATTTATGCCATTAGAAAAATGGCAACATATACTATGTGTTCTGCCTTTCTTATAATGTTCTCATAACTGTACATACTTAATATAATATTGCATATCATTTTTATATTATACATTTTAATTGAGGTATGATTTACATTCTACTGTTATAAAGCCATCTTGTAGTAAGTTGTCATTGCTAATGAGGTAGCTAAATACTTTAGTCCATATTTCTTGTTTTACAGGTGTATAAGTGTAATGGGGAATATTATCTTAGAGTTGTTGGATGGTAGGCCATATGAGACTTGAAATATTCAGTTGAAGATGATGGTGAAATATTTTCTCACACATTTCAGTGTAGGAAAACTTGCCTTTTTCTTCTTCTTCAGTGATAGATGCTCTAATATTTTCTAAACAGAAGAAATATGTCCATTCAGAGTGTCATAAATTTATTTCCAATATTCATTTTAACTGTCTTATTAGTGACTTTTGATGAAGAATTATCTTAATGCATTCTTCTTGTATTTATCTGTTATTTATTGCTTCTCACAGAGGTTCTTGACATTTTAAATTCAATGTGGTTTTTCCCTCTGGTCTTTACATTTAGAGTGAATATATATTGACTTTATAGAGACAGTTCTGATATCTGGAAATTGTCCTAATATGGTTATGAATATTATTCACTTTACATTAAAGAGTCAGTGGATTTCATTGGTGTCAAATTGCTATGTGTTTTCTTTCTGCAGTATTTGTATGCATGGGTGTGAACAGAGAAAGCTTCAACAACCTAATTCACGGTTTTGATATTTTCTGGAGACTAGTAAAGGAGGTGACAGCAGAGCTTCAAAGAAGTCATGAGGCTCTAATGTCAGAACTGAGCCAAATAAGACAGGGAGATGTTAAGAGAAAGAGGTAGGAATTAGTAAAATTGGAGAGAGTTGAATTTGTCAGTAGTCAGCTGGTCTATGTAACGACACTGATGGAATGACACAGAGTGGAGCTCAAGGACACTTAAGGACAAAGAACCAACATCCCAAAGTTTTGGAAATAACTCAAGTACATATTGAAGATGTAGAACTACAAGATTACAGCCAGATTAAATAGTCTTGTTGTATTGCTAGATTTAAAAAACTAGAAGATGGAGATCACCCAGCATCTTCCCCCAAATGAACAACAATGATATGCATTCTTACTTTCCCCACAGGGAAAGCATTTAAGAGGGGATTTTAAAAGGCTTCATTGCCCAAGGAAACAAACTGACAAGGTTATAGTGGTATTTTATTTGTACTGAGATGTGATTTTATTTGTATGTTAATAAATAAAGTTGCCTAGGGGTCAGAGCTATTAGCAAGCCATAGCGAAAGCCAGGGTGGTGGTGGTGCACGCCTTTAATCCCAGCACTTGGTAAGCAGAACTAGGTAGATCTCTGTGTGTTCAAGGATACAGCCAGCATTGGAGACACACGCCCTTAATCCCAATACCAACCATAGAAGACCTGGCGGTCTGTACAGACAGGCAGTGACGAGGTAGTCACGTAGTTGGGTTTACAACCAATGAGAAGGAAGAACCAGAACTCTTTATAAGTCAAACGCACAGGAAGTAGCTCCTTTTTCGGAGAGGTCTCTTGGCGGGAGAAGCTAGCTGGCAGAAAGCGGGTAAGGCTCCTAGCTCTGACCTCTTGGGCTTTTATCTTTACATTGGCTCTGTGTTTCTTATTTAATAAGATGGTTGGTTACATCTACATAAGGTGGCCTATGCACACGGTTCTTTTGCACTATCTGCCTTGTTATGCTTTCAGAAAATACTCACTGTGTCTCTATGATTGTGGGCTTACACTAGGCAAACAGATTGCCCTATTGCTGATCAGAAGACATTTTCAGTCCTGCCGCATACCATTTCTGCTTCTCTTCCCAGAGGATGTTCTGTGCTTATAAAATCTTCCTTTCTTCCTCATTTTGTCTTCATTTTTGGAAGGCAAGTGCCCTGTGATGGATAGGCACAATTCCTCCTCTATGAGTGCCAATGGTGTGTGATGTGCACTTATCTATTTCTGAAGAATGCTGTAGTGACTTGGACTGCAATCACATTGTGCTACAGTGAGCCAATTCTCTGCTGGGATGGCACATTTTGCTCCTTGAAAACAATTTTAAGTAGACTCACTTGGCCCATCTTCTCTCACAGTAACCAGCACTGTAACTTTGCTTAAGACCTTTTTTTACTCTGTCCTTATCTGCTGGATCAGATTTAGCTTTTATAAGGTAGATACCTACACTAGATTCTGTAGTCTGACCTATAACATCAGAAACTTCTGAATCTACCATCAAAACACCCATTCTTTAACTCAACAGCCTATTTAGTGTTTTATTTCTCAATTGTGTATTCCTGCAAAGAAGTCTGTTCCATCTAACTCACACAGACATGAATTGCCACGCCATCATCTTGCCTAAGTGTTCCTTATCATGATGCATATTGGTACAGGTTTCCTAAAAGGAAAGTTCTGCACAAGTCTCAAATCTGGTTCTTCCAAACATAAAATATTCCCTGTTGCCCTGTCTCTCACTGTTAAACGTTTTGTTCTGCTCTTGGCACCCAAATTTGCTTTAGACTGCACATTCACCTAAACCATATTTCCCATGCCAGCTCTTAAAAATATGATTTGTGGAGTGAAGAAAGGGATGGGTAAATAATGTAATAATCATTAATTGTGAAAGATATATATATATATATATATATATATATATATATACATACATATATATATATATTGAAAAGTAGGATTTAAGTGTGTCTAACCATGTTCAGCTATTTCCTAAAATGAATATGACTATTTTGTATTTTCAACTTTTATTTTTATTTATTTTTCAACCTTTTCAGTCAGATATGTTTTTGATTTTTTGTAATCATATTACTCTTTAACAGGCTAGAAATAAAATATCTTGTCATTGGGTATACCACCCTGAACATACTAGATCTTATCAGGAATTAAATAACATATAAATAAGATTACAGTATCTGTGGTGTATAGTGTATAGATGAGAAATTAAACCTGTTACAAACATAAGCTTGGGAGGAGAACTTAGCTAAGCCTGAAAGACAAAACAGGCTAACTAATCTCTTGTCAATACAGATCCATGATCATTCTTTCTATTTTTAGGTCTGTAATATAGACACTATTACTAGACTTTTTGATACAAGGACATTAAAAAAAGGAAGACAAATTAGTGTTTCAAATCATCATCTCATCCTAATATGCATGATGTAGATATTCTTGGGAAATATAATGATAGTTTAAACCTTCATATTATTTGCCTAGTGGCCAATTACTTCGTTTTAACAAATATTGGAAGAAGCTTCCATATGGCTCTGAGGTAAAAATAATTGCTGTGCAAGCTTGATGACTTTGTAGGATCCATGGACTCCATGTAGGAAAGATGGAACCCACTCAAAAAATTTGGACTCTAACCTCAAATGAGTGGTGTGACATATACATGCTCACATACACACAGCCTTCACAGACACAAATACATATTTTAAAAGGTAGTTTTTGTTTTCTTATACCAGTACTAACATTCATGCGTATAATTTTTTCATGAAGACTGAGACAGGAGGATCGCAAGTGCAAGGGCAGCCTGAGCTTCACAGCAGTTAGTTCAAGGCCAACCTGGGAAATGTGAGACCTTGTTTCAAAAACCTGAGAGCTGGAAATACAGTTCAGTACTTGCCTGGCACACATAAGGCTCTGGCTTTGATTTCCAGCATTGGGTTTTTTTAATAGCTTTCAGGCATTTCTTTATTAAATATGCATTATTTTTCATATACCCAAATAGTATTTTCGTATATTTTAGAGTTATAACACTTCCTCAAGTCAACTATTTACCATTTTATGTTCAGTTTTCAGATTCCTAAAACAGACCCTTTATCTCTACTTTTTCTAAACCAGAACAAACCTAGGAACTTTCAATGCTTTGATCTTAAACAGCTTTGTTGGTAGCATTATTGTACTCCTGGGTTTTCCAAATTGCCCCTTGGAATGTTACTTGCATTGTTCCCTCCTTCCTTTCTCTCTTTTTATTGACAGATAATAAAGACTTAACAACTGTGAGTCAGACTGTCACTGGTGCTCTTCAGCAGTTTATCATTCTGCTTTTCAGAGACTTGAATTTCTAGTAGCTGTGCTCCTACTGTGGCTGAGACGGATGGTGGATTAGAGTGCTGTCAGCTCCTTCCTCCATTGTGGAGTCATATGTGTGCCTTAAACACTTTCTTGAGAGAGAGTTTGCATTAATGGTGGAGTTTTCTTTAGATGGAAACTTTCTCTCCATTTTTGGAGGCTATTATTGAAACCACTTCTGGCTTTCTGTCCATTGTTATCCCTCCACTGTGGGCCATTTCTCTCTCTTCCCTGGATGATTCTAAGAGCTCTGTTTCTGCTGTTTGGCAGTTTCACTTCGATCTCATGGATTCGGATTCGGATTTTATTTATCATGCCTGACATTTGTTTGGCTGAGGATTATATTTGCCCACTCTAAAATTCCTCAACTATTGTGCCTACATATTTTTCTCTTCTTGTCTTGGCTTTTCTTTCCCATAGTCCTCTACCAATCCATGGCTCTTCCATTACGTGGCATCTGGGCAGCTGACCTGTGTTTTCTATGTCTGAGGTGTGCTATATGGCTTATCCACTTTCAAGTCCTAAGGTTTTTTTTTTCCCCTTTCTTTTTCTTTCTTTCTTTCTATCACTTTCTTTCTTTCTTTCTTTCTTTCTTTCTTTCTTTCTTTCTTTCTTTCTTTCTTTCTTTCTTTCTTTCTTTC
>CABHPP010122899.1:0-31551 GCA_902168425.1 Peromyscus attwateri | reverse complement strand
TTACAGAGATCTGCCTGGCTCTGCCTCCCGAGTGCTGGGATTAAAGGCATGTACCACCACAGCTTGGCAAGATTTTCTTTTTAGGTGATAATAGCCGACGTTTAAGAAGTCTACAAGGATTCTATCCTCTAGCATTTTGTTATCCTTACATTTTTTTTGGCATTTCTGACATGATTTAAAATAAACACTTTATAGAATATAACATATATTCTATATGCATGTAAATGCACATAGTCAATGTGTTTTCACAACGTGAATCTTCTCCTGTGATGACCATGATTGAAATAAAGAGCATTACCAAGCTTTCTTTGTAGCTGTTCCCAAATCTGTTTCCTCCTTTTCCCAGTGATATAATTTCTTCATTTATTTTGCATTTTCCCTCTTTACATTTATCGGTTCATTTTCTTATGTATTAATTGTGTGCTCAAATGCCCACAGCATGCCTGTGCAGCTCAGAAGACAATTTGCAGGAGTCAGTTATTGCCTTCCACCATGTGGGTCACAGGGATTGAGCTGAGGTGTCAGATTTGACTGGACAGCAAGCACCCTTATGCACTAGGCCATCTTAAAGGATCCAATATGTAACTACTAATAATATCTAGCAGCCTTTCTGTATTTTCAGAATTTGTGACTGGACTACTTCAGTGGAAATTATTTTTGTAAGATTTATTAATACTGTGTTGTAACCACAGTGTTGTATGGTACACAGTATTCCATTTTATACACTTATACTTTCATTTTACTGTTGATGGCAAAGAAGCATATATAGGTCCAGGCTGTTACAGGCAAGAATTCTGTGTAGATTATTCTGTTTCTTTGGCCCACGTGAGTACTTGTTTTATTTGTATATGTACTCAACAACAGAACTGGTTGGACAAAAAGCACACACTCTACCAAGAATGTTAAATTGCTTCCTTGGGTGAGTAACTGTCTCAAAATCATTTTACTCTCACTGTTAGTACATAGTGATTTCAGTTCAAGACATATTCATAATGCATATTATGGTGATCTTTTGGATACTGAATTTTTGGATGACAGTTATTGCTCTGGCATTATTTCACACACACACACACACACATAGATATATACAACACACACACACACACACACACACACACACACACACACACACACACATATATATATATATATATATTTACATCTATGGTGATTTGACCATACTATCTATGGTGAAGCTGAAAGTAAACTATAATGAAGTAAAAATTAAACACTGTCCACTTAGAAAGAATTAAATTATCTGTATTCTTTTATCATCTATCACTTACTTGGATAACTTTTCATAGTACAATATGAATAAACATCTCTAAATTTAATATTTGCTGTTATTCAGCTACTACTTAACTAATTTGCAATATTAATTATGATTATTTTAGTGTAGTATTTTTTCTGTATTTATCTTAGCTAAATAGAACTCTTTTATCATTGTATTTTCTACCTATCATACACACTATAGACGGATAAATTGAATGTGAATTAGAACTCTACATTAGGGCATGGAAAGATGACTCAGCTGTTAAAGGCTAGAGTCACAACCAAAATGTCAAGTAAACCCACATTAGTTTTTATCTATTGGGTAGGTTAAACTTTGAAATGTTTAAATATTAGCTATTTGTACTTCTTCAAATCATATCAAGTCAAAATAATAGCTTAATAGCAACTCCATCCTTCTAACTACAAAATCCACTTTTGATTCTCGATTATATCCATTATCTCATCTAAATTATTTAACCTGTCTTTTGGATCATCTTCAAACTCTATGCTAAAGTAAGCATAGTAAGTGCTCTACTTTCATGATTATGGCCACACCATCAGTTGTCATCTGCAATATTAGAAGTGTCAACATTGACTTCTTTTAGTTCACTTTCTTTAGAGAAATCTAGTCTCAGCAGCAATATTGAAATAAATAAAACTACATAAATTCATGTAAATAAAATATAAACACTTATAAAACCCATATAAGTAATACAAAATATGGAAATAAAAGACAAAATACAAATACAAACCAAACTCCTCAGAGATCCTTAGCTCACTGAAAATAAAGACCATGACACCCAGTATCCATATGAATCCTCCAAGCACTTCTTGACACCTCCATAACTTATTTCTCTTTTTATGTTACATTCATTGATCAATATGTAACTAAAAACTCTATAAATTTTTTTTCATGAAGGCGTGAATTTTTGCCTATTTGTGTCCTTGCTATATCCTCATCTAACAAAGAGTAGATACCAAATAAATATTTGTTGTACCAATAAGTGAGAACAAAACAGACCTAATATAAAGTTAAATTGTACTTTATTAGATGAATTTCTTCACTCAATTTAGCAATCAATATTAGATAATTCAGGCTCCTTGTCAATTTTCCTCACAGATTACTGTCAGCATTCTCATCTTCAAACACAACTTAATAGATTGTGCCCTTGTTCCTTTTTTATCTGTATTTATCGCTCACCTTTGCATGTCACTCCACTCAAACAATTTATGTTTCACATACAGGCATCTCTGGCATTTCTGATGTTTTCATCTACTAAGCTGGTGCTAGGAAGAAGAAGTGAGCTTCTCATCAATCAATGTCCTTCTATGGTTCTGGTGGACTAATATTAAAGTAGACTTTTGATTTTCCTGCCCACAAAAAAGGGTAAACATCCTTCTCTTATATTTGAGAATAATCAGAAATTTTATATTTTTTGCTTTGAATTATATAATTAAATATATAATCTTTCAACTCTCTCTACAGTGCATCTACTCTTCTTGGTGTTCTGCTTATGTCTGTTACCATCAACTTTACATAAAGAGACTAATGATGAGTACCTTTCTGACAAATCATGGTTTGTCCACAAGCACACTGATGTTAACATTGGTGCTGCTGTTTTTACTGACAAATTATGGTTATACCTTATATTTCCTTTCACTCTGTGCACCTGTTTTCTGCGAGGAAGTCATCAGAAAATTTTAAATTAAGGGTCTAGCTATGAACCTTTGATTTCCAGACCTATTCCCATTGCAACACTTCTTTTCTTGATTTTGAATCACTGTTAGTAAGAAAAAAATGGAGTTGAAATATTCTTAACAAATTTATAAATATTATTTTAAAAACTTGATCAACATTTAATAATATTAGTCAAAAATTAAAATATAATGCTTATCTATTTGCTATATATATGGAGTATAATAAAAATATAGTGAATAAAATTATGAAAGTAAGACAAAAACAGGTGCTGACCATTGTCCCACCAGTTTCATTCATATTTTAGATCAGAGCAGGAAACAAAATCACAGTTCTTTCCGGCAAAACCAAAACATTAGGGATTTGTAAGAGAGACTATTCTCCTCAGATCAAGTGCTAGTCCAAATGTAATTCTTCACTTACAAAAGTCACAGATTTCTGAATTCGCTATTGCAATAACAGAAAATAGTATAAAAAGGTTTAGTGCTTACACTAAATATCACTCATAAGCTTCTACATTAACTTTTAGAAATTCTGTCCCTCTGGGAATTCTTTATTTGGTTGAGAGAAATAAAGTAGAAGGACAATATGTATTTTCCTCAATTTCTCCCTCTTATCATCTGTTTTTTAGCCTCTCTCTCTCTCCTTTCTCTCTCTCCTCTCTCTCTCTCTCTCTCTCCTCTCTCTCTCTCTCTGTCTTGATTCTCCATTATGTATGGAGAATAATCTGCTACTCAAAAATTTTAAATTAATCTTTCCTAAAAGTAGCAATATAGATTCTTGTGGTGGATCAAATGTCTGCATACCATTTCCTTACTAATTCAAACATGAAACTCATCACCCATATCTGGTAATATATACCCTACAAAATCATTTTATTTTTATCCAGATTTAGTTCATCACTAATTTTATTCTGTGTGCACACTCTTTGCCCAATCAAGAAGTTGAAGCTGTATAGTTTTTGGCTTTTATTTATTTTGACTTTTTCATACCCATTTATATATGTTTTGCAAGATTCAATAGACAATTAACTATGTTTCTCCTTTTGCGCCAAGTTGCCAAATGGGTTTAAAAAAAGAAGAAATCAAAGTGATTGAATGAAAAAGTTTAGAATCAGTAGCAGTAACAGTAAAAATGGCCAGTCTACAAAAAGTAATCTATGGTTCAATGTACTCCCCATCAAAATTATAACAAAATTATTCACAATACTCAGCTTCACAGGGAAATTAAAAACCAACAATAGATAAAAAACAATCCTAATCAATAAATGAATTGCTAGAGTTATCATCATTCCCTATTTCAACTTGCACTACAATGCTATAGTGATAAAAACAGCATGATAATAGAATAAAAACAGACTCATTGATCAATAGAATCAAACTGAAGACCCAGACATAAAACCACATACCTATGGATACATGTGTTTTCATAACGAATCCAGATATACATATTGGGAAAAAGACAGCTGCTCCAACAAATGGTACTGGTCAAAGTGGCTGTCTGCACATAGAAGAATGCAAATAGATTCATACTTATCATTCTGCACAAAACTCAACTCCAAAAAGATCCTGAATATAAGTCCTGAATATAAAACCAAATACACTAAACCTGAGAAAAGAGAAAATGCAGAATAGCCTTCAACTCATTGGCAGAAAAGACTTTCTGAACAGGATACCATTAGCACAGGCACTAAGATAAAAAATTAATAAATGGGATCTCAAGAAATGAGAACACTTCTGTGAGTCAAAGGACCCCATCATTTGGACAAAGCATCAGCCTACAGAATGGGGAAAGATTCATGCCAACTAAAAAAATATAGTAGAAGACTGATATCCAAAATACACAAAAAAAACCTCAGGAATTTAGATATCCTAAAAACCAAATAACCCAATTAAAAACTGGGCACAGATATAAACAGAGAATTCTCAACAGAGGAATCTCAAATAGCTGAGAAACATTTAGAGAAATGTTCCACATTCTTAGCTATCAGGGAAATGCACATCAAAACTATTTGTTGATTTCATTTTACACCTGTCAGAATGTCTAACATCAACAACACAAGTGACAGGTCATGCTGGCAAGGGTGTGGAATAAGAGGAACACTTATCCATTGCAGGTGGGAACAAAAATTTGTACAATTACTATGGAAATAAATATGATGGTTCCTCAGAAAGATGGAAATGGATCTACCTAAAAATCCACATATACTACTTTTGGTCATATACCCAAAGAATTCTTCATCCTACCACAATGACACTTGCTCAACCATATCCATTGTTGCTCTACTCATAGTAGGCAAAAACTGAACACAAACTAGATGTCTCTCAATAGAAGAATAGATAAAGAAATTGTGGAATGTGGTTCATTTACATAATGAAGTAATATTCTGTTATTTTTTTAATGACATCATGAAATTTACAGGCAAATGATGAAACTAGAAAAAAAATCACCCTGAGTGAAATAACCCAGACCTAGAATTATAAATATGGTATGGATTCACTTATTCTCAGAACACAGTTCAAGAATGGAGTCATTTGAGAATTCTGAGTGCTTATGACAAAACTCTAATCACACAAGACAGGAGTCTTATGACCTCAGTTTCTTCAACGCACAGAACTTACCCTTGGAATGTGCTGTCATGCTCCTTCCAGGTGTAGCAGATAGGAGTGAGTTGACTTCAGCTGGTGTTTTTATGTGCCTCTATGGAAAAAAAAACATGTTTTTCCATGAGCTGCTGTCCTCATGATTGCAAAATTTTCTCAGGAGACTCTTATTAATCCTCAGAGTATAAATTGCCTGATGCCCTGAATAAAGTTGCCTGTTGCATGAGACTTTAGTTGGCCTCATTTTAGGCCCTGCTCTCACCAGTTCATGCTGCCCGCTAGAGCAGTAAACAGTTTATATGTGGATATAAATTATAAATAAACTATAATCTATAGACCCAGAGAGGTTAGGTATAGGCAAAGAGACTTGTGAGGACACATGTACCTCCCTGAAAGAGGAAAATAGAATATATTTTATGAGTGGATGGGAGGGAAGTGATGGATGGGAACCAGAAGATTGGGTATGGAGGGGGAGGGTAGATGGGATTGAGAAAGAGAAAATGGGGAGAGATATTTAGAATTGAGGAGAATTAGAGCGATAGATGAAAATCAATTGCAGTGGAAACTTCCTAAAATGTATGAAGGCTGTCATAATGAAGTCTCCAAATAATGGGGAATATAGAGTCCAAACTGGCCATCTTTTGTTATCAAATGAAGCTTCCAGTACTGGGACTAGGTTTCCTCCAATAGAATTGCTCACCAAAGGGTCACATGGAAATCTTCCTACAACCAGGGCTGATGCCAAGACCATAGGTTGCTCCCCACAAACTGACAGCAAACCATCATTGCTGAAGATAATACACACACACACACACACACACACACACACACACACACATACACACACATACACACACACACATACACACACACACACACACACACACACACACACACACACACACGCGTCCTTGAACATGGAGAGGTCAAACTGGCTCCTATATAAAGGTTTCACCTCTATGTTCTAATATCTTGGTACAGGTAAGTGCTATGTAGGCTACCAAAGGAGAAATGTAAACATGAACCCAGTCACAAATACTTCGATCTGCAATGCTGTACTGCCTGTAAAATATGATACAGCAATGGTGGCACAAAGCAGGAGGAGTAAGCAACCAACATATCCAACATGTTATTGGACTTAAGGCCCAATCCAGAAGATGAAATCCCCACGAGATACTACTTCGGTGACCAAGAATTAAAGCACAGCTCTAAATGTGATATCTCCATCAAATCTCTACCCTCAGAGCTCAAGGAAACCTGAGGACAAGTCAGCAGAAGAATGTAAGAGCCATAGGGGATGGAAGACAGCAAGAGAACAAGGCCCTATAAATCAACTGAGCATAGCTCATTTGAACTCACTGAGACTGAAGCAGCAGCATGCACAAGGGTGCTGTGAGATGATGCTTTTGCACACTGGTTTAATAAAATGCTGATTGGCCAGTAGCCAGGCAGGAAGTATAGGTGGCATAAGCAGATAAGGAGAATTCTGGGAAGAGGAAGGATGAGTCCGGAGATGCCAGCCCACCGTCCAGGGAGTAGCATGTAATGGCACACAGGTAAAGCCGTGGAAAATGTGGCAACATATAGATTAACAGAAATGGGCTGGGTGTAAGAGCTAGTCAGTAGTAAGCCTGAGCTAATGGCCAGGCAGTTTTATTTAATATAGACTCTGTGTGTTTACTTGGGTCTGAGCAGCTGCAGACCAGGCAGGACACAGGAAAACATTCAGCTACACAAGGGCCTGCACAGATCTACACCAGGTCCTCTGCATATATATTATATCTTTGGTTTAGTATTTTTATGAGACTTCTGAGTATGTAAACAATTCAGTCTCTGATTCTTGTTCCTTCTCTTGGTGCTCTTTTCCTTCTGTTGGTTTGCCTTTTCCAACTTTGATGTGATAGTTTTTGTATTATCCTGTTATATTTTATTGTTACCTCTTAGAAGCCTTCCTTTTCTCCTTTTTTGTTTATTTTCATTAATTAATTAATTAATTAATTTTACGTCCTGTCCACAGCCTCCCATCCTTCCTCTCTTGCCACTCCTTCCCTGTTCCCTGCCCCAGTGTACCCCTCCTCCATAATCTCTCAGAAAGTGGCAGGCCTCCCATGGGCTTCAGCCAAGCCTGACACATCAAGCTGCCAAAAAACCAAGCATGTCCCCTTGTATTCAGACCAGGCAAGGCAATCTAGCATGAGGAATAGGTTCCCAAGAGCCAATCAAAGCACCAGAGACAGCCCCTACTGTCATTTACTAGAGTGCCTCTGCATATATGTAACAGTTGTGTAGCTTGGCCTATTCTTTCCTAATGAAAGACAGAAAGGGAGTAGATCCAGATGAGAGGGGTGGTGAGCAGGGACTGGGAGGACAAGAGAGAGGAAACTCTAATTAGTGTATATTATATGAGAATCTGTGTTCAAGAAAAGGGATAAATATTTATTGAAAAACCAAACAAACCAAAAAGAGACAACAAAAAAAGAGAAGTTGAAGCTCTATGTTTTTTTTGGCTGTTATTAATCTTGACCTATTCATACCCATTTATATACATTTATCTATATTCAAAAGCAGATTGACCATATTTTCCCCTCTGTGCCTAAACTGTCAAATAAGTTTAAGAAAAGGTGAAGTCAAAAGGTGATGAATGAAGATTAAGAATTAAAGTTAAATGGCATAGTTGGATTTTCTCTTTTCTTTTTTTGCCCTCCCTCCCTCCCTCCCTCCCTCCCTCCCTCCCTTCCTTCCTTTCAGAAAAAGCATACACTCTACCATGCTAGAGCATTCATAGATTATTTGTAGAGCATGAAGATAAAAGACATTTAATGTTGATCAGATGAGTGTTAGGAATCTTTGGCTTGAGTTAATTGGATGCCATGAAACATTTAAGAATAGGCAGGCAAGATTTCTCATTTACGCAGCAATTTTGATGGCATAGAGGAGATCATCCATTATGTCATACATTTCACTCAGCATTTTTAATGTGACATACCACATTTTACTTTATATCTGTCGGTTGCACATTTATCAATATCCTGGTAACTTTTTACCTTTAACTTAGAAAGATAATTCTATTTTTGTCCAGAAATATATTTATTCTTATTAGAGGTCAAAAAAGTCAGTTCTAACACACATGTATTTACTTTTTAAACAATTGCAACTACAATAAAATTAAAAATCAATCTTTCTGATTTTTAACTAGTAAAGCAAATATTTTGTGACCAGAATTGTCATTCTGTTGTGTAACAATTTTCTCCAATATTAAAACATTCCATCCTTCAACAAGCCCCTTAAGGAGGAAAGTAAACAACTCAAAATAGTTTCTGGAAGTCTCTGAAACTGACCAGATCCACTAAGCCTCTCCCTGCTAGAGAAGTAATAAAACTGAGAGTCCCTTTCAGGGGAAAAAAAAGTTGTGAAGAAGGATCTGAGACCAAACCAGCTGCCTGGAAGAACTGAAAAACAGACTGAGGAGACTTTTTGGAGCCCACTACCTATGATGGGACACCTCATGCAGCCTTGAGGCAGGGGGGAAGGGCTAGGACTTGCCTCTACTGGATGTGAGTCCCCATGGGAAGCCTTCCCTTCTTGAGGGGAGGAGTTGGGGTTGGGTTGGGAAAGGGAGATATGAGGGGGCAGGAGAAGGGAAGAAGGGAATCTTTGATTGGTGTGTAAAATGAATGGAAAATTTTTCTTAATTAAAAAAAAAGAGAGAGAAAAAAGAACAACAACAACAAAACAGACAAGTTACCTGGAAGAGTTTTTTCAATCAACTGAAGCATCTGAAATGTTGAGCTACAGGCAAGCTGTGCATTCTGCTCCAGGTTCCCAGCTTTTATGAGCTGTCACTTGTATGGCGTGGGCGTTTTGGTGCTGCAGTTTTTCTTTGAGTCATTTCTGTTCCTGTAAGCACTCACCCATATTCCTGTAAGTAATCCCAAGGAAACTCACAGTTCACCAAGTTGGACTTTGGTGGTATCTGTACTTCAGTTTGTTGCTGGCTCCCTATCCAGAGTGAGTAGGCATGTGTGTTGCACCATCACACAAAACACTCATAAATAGGTAAAGTATCACATACTGCCATTTTGTCTTGGATAAATCTGGATGTAAGCAGACTCCTTAAAATTCAAAAGCTTTGAGTAGTATTACAGCTTCAATTCTGACAGTGAAATAACCTAGGAGAATAATTCTATTGTGTTTTTCTGAAGAAACTAATCAAGATCAACTCTAAATTAGAAAAATTTTAAAAGAAAAGAACCTTGTCTTCACACAGTAAGGTGAAGACATTGCTATTCCCCATGTGCCCTGCCTTGAGGGTGTAAGACACATCCTTCATGTCACCGCAGCTTATGATTACAGTCATTATTTTCTATCTAAAAGTCTGCCCCAAATCATTATTCTCCATTACACTTAAATTGGTTAAACACGTTTCTTGGAGTGAAGCAATTCAGAAGAAATTTTTGAGATACTTAAACATAACTCTGTCTATGAAATTTTATAGTGGAAATAGATCTGAATTCTACTTTTTGAAGTATATCAAGTTAAATATTCCACTCAAACTGCTTGCTGTAAAAATAATAAAATATATTTGACCCATTATATTAAGAAAACTGTGAAGAACATGTTATATTTGTTTTTGATCCATCCTAAAATTATTGGGGTAATCATCATAGGATTACATGCTATAATTTTAATAATTGGAGACTTACAACAAATAATTTCTATATGCTAGATAAAATGAGGAATATAAAAATGACTATGATAAATTCCAGTTTAGTTTCTGATTGAATAGTTTGATGTTTTAGTAAGTTGTTCTTATTAATCTTAATTATTATTGTGGCTGGAGTTAGAAGCTCGAAACAGATGCACGTCTGGGTGTGTCCCAGAAGGTGTTGACTGATTTAACTTAGGAGGACATTCACACCATGTATGAGGGAGTTGACATGGCAGGCATTAGAAACTAGACAGAATAAGAAGGTAAACAGAGTAAGCCAGCCTCTGGGTCTGTCTCCTGATGGTGCCTGCAATGTGGCCAGCTGCCTCTCTTAAAACCACTGTGCCTTCCTGACACCATGATATGTATTCATTCCTCCTCAACCCGTGAGGCAAAATCAAATGTTCTCTTAAGTAGCTTAAGTGGGTATTGTATCTCAGCAACAATAAGTGTAATTAATATAGCTTTATATTGCTATTATAACTAACTACAATCAGCTTGAAACAGGGCAAATTAATTCTGTTGAGCAGTTTGGATGTCAAAATCATAAAATGGTGTATTAGGCTTCTTCTGGAGGGGTTAGGAAAGAATCTCTGCTCTTGACTTTTCAAGACTTTGCAGCTGTTCACATCCTTATTCTTGGTCAGATTATCCAGACATCTGCTGTCATATTTTTCTCTCATCTTCTGCATTAAATATTTTCAACTATCTTACAATTCCTGTACTAGCTGTAATTTTTATTTGGCTCAACTAATATCTCACAATGAACATGATCATTGTATATTCCCTTAACTCATTAGCATTACCATAAAGGGAAAGAATATTTTTCTATATGATCCTCCATATATGAATAGAAATATAACATTTCAAATTTTAAATTGGAAATATTTTCTTCTTTACATGGTACTTAAGGGAAGAATAATTTTAAATTATTTTCTCTGTTTTATTGTTTATCACAGTCTCTTATTTTCTGTCCATAAGGAATGTGTGGAAAAAGAAAACACATCTCTGTAAATAGCTAAAAGGAGCAGGTAGTATTAAAAGGAATTTTAATTATTAAATAAAGGAAAATTATCAGGAATAGATTCTCTGTTGATGTCTAAAAATAAGAAAATTATCCACATTGAAAGTACAAGAATGAAAATTTCATGTGCTACATTAATAAAACTTTTATGAAAGAGATATAGTTTAAAATAAAATTTTCTATCAAATACTTAAAATATTTATACTGATTTTAAGATATTTTAAATACCTAGCATAAGACTTGCTGCCTGTATATAATATAACCATTGGGAATTTTAATCAATACACTGAATTAATTAACTAATGCACTTTATTAATTAAGGTAAGTATAGTCTTTTTAATTATTGAAAACATTTTATCTGTTCCATTCAGCTCTCCTTTGAGGAAAGTTTTTGTGAGACAAACATTTTCTTAACTAAATCTATGTGGAAGCACTAGCCATATATTTATATATGACATTTACAAAATTAAACTACATGAGAGTGAATTGAATGCACAGAATATTGTAATCTTTTGTATCTTTTAACATCCTTATATTTTACTGTTGACTGCATTTTCGTGCAACTCCAGTAACAATAACAGAATAATTCTTAATGCTTTTTATCCTCCGTGTCTCAGAGTGGAGTTGCAATAAATTTGTATCATGCTGTGAAGTCTGAATTGTGCCTCTGAGCTGTGCCTGAATGGTGTCCCTTGGAATAAACTCCATCAAACTTGGCTCTGCTATCTAGTACATTATCTCAGTGAAAAGCTACCTGGGGTCATATTCTGCATTAAGTAGGTTTAGTTTGTTAAGATACTGTATTATTCCATGAAAATAAATTTATGTTTTATAGTTAATATGAAGAAATAAAATGCAGTCAGCTATCATTTATAGTAGTAGCCAAATCAAGGGGAAAGAAATTTTGTTGGTTGCAAGTATATATAAATACAAAATTGCATTTAGATGAAAACAAGAATGTTTTAAGAAAACACAAAGATGAAAACAATATACTATTATAAACAGTAATTTTTATATGTCATTAAATTTTGAAGCAGTGGTTTGCATGGGTTATGATGATGATTTCAATTCTCTAGCTCTCAGTTTCCTAATCTATTTACATGTTATTAGCTACAATTCAACTTGGCTCAATTAATATCTTGCAATAGAGTTATTCTTCCTTTGAAATTCAATATAACTGAATGGAAGTAACAACATATTGAAAAGTGCAAGACCTGATAGATTCTGCTGGTTGACTGAGCATATTATTAACAGATGTCATATATTTGAGAAATCAAGTTGAATTTCCTAAAATTTGCATTAGTTATTTCCAACAAAGATAATAGTGCTATTTTAATAATTCACTTAATAATCAGCTGAAGACCTAGGTGTCATGATGTTTTGCCAAGAGCCTTTTATCCCTTCTGAGCCCCCACTTCATATTCTAAATAGAAGCGTCCTGAGAATGGGCTATGTAATGACACACTTGAGCTTGCCATATATAAGAATTTGTGATTCTCAAGTGACAGTGTTGAGAGATGGGAACAGACCTTGACAAAGAGTCTGAAGGAGCTGTTAACAAAACCAGATCATTTGAGTTGGAGCACTGTTCTGCTTAGAAGCTGTAGAGATTTTGGTGATTTAACTTAGGTTTCTGTGCTAGATTTTTCTTTTCTTCTTCTTCTTCTTCTTCTTCTTCTTCTTCTTCTTCTTCTTCTTTTTTCTTTTTAATTTGCAACAAGCTAGGGTCATCCCAGAAGAGGAAACACAGACCAAGAAAATGTCTCCATCTGATTTTCATGAGGCATTTCATTGAAAATAACTGATGTGGGAGGGTCCAATCCACTGACGTGGGTGACTTTGGGTTGTATACAAATCTAAACCGTGCATGTCATAGAAAAGAAGGCAGTAAGCAACATTCTTCCATGGCTTGCTTCTGTTCTTGCCTTTAAGTTCTTGCCATGTTTGAGTTTCTCGTTCGGCCTTTCTCAGGGAGCTTCCTTCCTTCAAATGGATCTTCCTTCCCCAAGTTGCTAAAGATCATGGTGGTTGTTATAGCATGAGGAAGCAAACAAAGACACTTACTTAATCTATTGAAAATAATAATGAAATTTCAATTATGGTGATATATATCCGTGATCCCAGCAGTGGGCAGAGGGAGACAGAAAGAGTATATAGTTCAAACCTAGCAACAGAAACAGCAAGAAAAGGTCTCAAAAAAAACCATATTCAAGATTTCTAAAAATACTATGATTATCTAAGCTAACCATGGCAAATGCTTTATAAAATGTGTGTCATGTATAATGCATGATTCTCAAATACTGAGAAAAATATGTAATTATCAAATAGACCAGAAAAGTGACTGATATATGAATTTATGTTTTTTCTTCTTTTTTGTTTTCTAACTGTAGTTGGCTTTTCAAAGTTCTTGCATTTCTTTCAGTTAGAGGGTTAAATTTAGAAATTGCTTTTAACTTTATTCATTTATTTAGGGTTAGGAAAGTCATTTTTCTTTTTTTTTCTCCCTCTTTTATTGAAAATAAATTCTTTTCTCACATAATATATTCTAATTAAAGATTTCTCTTCTTTTACTCCTCCCAGTTGCTCCCCACCCCTCCTCCCATCCAGATCCACTCCCTTTCTGTCTCTCTTTAGAAAAGAAGAGGTTTCAAAAGATAACAAAAAACAAAACCAAACAAAATAAACTATAATATAAAAACAAAAAAAAAATCATCACATCAAAGTTAGACAACACAAACCAACAGAAGGAAAAGAGCCCTCAAAGAAGAAGCAAGAATCAGAGACCCACTCATTCACACATGCAGGAGTCCCATAAAAATACTAAACGGAGAGGTATAAGAGATGCACAGAGGTCCTGGTGCAGACCTGTGCAGGCTCTGTGCTTGCTGCTTCTGTCTCAGTGAGTTTGTGTGAATGTGGCTTGCTGCGAGCTGCACAGCCGGGAACAGAGAACTGGCGAGGGACTCCAAGGTTAAGCAGCACTCAGGACACACTGTGTGGTTCGTCATTCAAAGAGAGCTCCTTTATTGACTGTCCATCAGCCTTATATACCTTGCTACTTCCTACTCTCCATGGGGTCAGGGCACGATCCTCAGGTTCCCATCTGCATCCCAGCAGCTCAGCCAAACAGGAAGACCTCAAGTAGAGAGCTGATTCTTGAAACAATGTTCCAGCAATAGCTATATTGTAAACATCCTGTGACTTACTGACCACAGGAAAAGAGGAAGGACAAAA
Source organism: Peromyscus attwateri (assembly GCA_902168425.1). Taxonomy (NCBI): domain Eukaryota; kingdom Metazoa; phylum Chordata; class Mammalia; order Rodentia; family Cricetidae; genus Peromyscus; species Peromyscus attwateri. The sequence goes on along the minus strand of CABHPP010122899.1, from coordinate 17,014 downwards.
GGGCACCTTAGGGCAACTTAGGGCAAACAGCCAATGCACAAGGCCTGTTCAGCACCTGCTGCCAACAGTGGCTCTGTTGATTTGCAGTGGTTCTCAACCTTCCTAAAGCTATTGAAAGACCCCCAGCCTCCCCGCCTAGCCTAGCTTAGCTTAGCTGTTTTTCTTTTGAATAAAGCCTGAGAGGTACTGAGGAGTTCAGTTAACGGTCATGGAGTAAACAGAACATTTGTGGTTAGCCACCTGGCCCCAGAGCGAGGAACTAAAAGGTCAGAAAAACACCCTGTACCCTAGACAAAAGCCAAGTCAGCAGGCGTGGCGAGCTCGGGGAAAAACCACGAGCTGTCTGGGGTTTGAACCTGGCCTCATTTGAATCATCCAATCAGAGCCCTGTAACCCTGCATCTCGCTTCTATAACCACGCCTCCAGCTGCTCGACCCTATAAAAACCCCCTGCTCCAGCCCGTGGGCGCGCCAGTCACTTGAGTTTCTTGAGAGACTGTGTCGCCCCGGGTACCTGTGTTCCTGAATAAAGCCTCTTGCTGTTTGCATCTGACTCGTGGTCTCGGTGTGATCCTTGGGCGAGGGTCTCTCCTGAGGGAAGACTGCCTTCGGGGGTCTTTCACTATGACCCTCTAATACAGTTCCTCATGGTGTGGTGACCCTCAACTATACAATCACTTTTGTTGCTACCTCATAACTGTAATTTTGCTACTGTTATGAATTGCAATGTAGATGTTTTTGGAGATAGCAGTTTGCCAAAGGAGTCACAGCCCACAAGTTAATAACTACTGATTAGATGGCTTTGTTCTCTTGGTATCTTACATCCTCTATGGTTCTTAAACTCTTTCTGCCTCCTCTTCTGTGGAGTTCATTGAACTCTGAGAGGGTGGGAATTTTTTGGAGACATCCTATTTAGAGCTGTGTGTTCCAAGATCTCTGTTCCTGTCCCTGCCCCCCACCATGTGTATGCATGAGTGTGTGTGTGTGTGTGTGTGTGTGTGTGTGTATGTGTGTGTGCATGTGTGTATATGTATGTATGTAATATCTGACTATGAGTCTCTGTATTTGTTCTCATCTGCTGCAGGAGGAAGTTTCTCTGATGATAGCTGAATAAGGCACTGATCTATGAGTATAGCAGTGTATTATTAAGATAGTTTTCATATATTTTATGAAATTTTCACTGCAATATCTTTCCATATCACCCCTCAAATGTTCCTCAATTTTATGTGTCTTTCCCTGCATTCTCTAATACAACCCCTTTAACCTCCTCCCCACCTAATTTCTGATTCTTGTGTCCCCTTCCCATAAAATCAATTCTATTTCCCCCTCCCAGAGAGATCCATGTGGTCTTCAGGTCTCTTCCTCTATACTTAACCTCTCTGGTTCTATGGATTGTAGCTTGGTTATCACTTATTTAATGACTAATATCCACATAACTATAAAAAATACTATATTTATCTTTCTGAGTCTGGGTTACCTTACTTAAGATGATTTTTTTCTTGTAGTTATTTTTGTATAACCAGAATTGTTGGATTAAATTCAGAAGGGTAATTAGCGTTTAATAGATAAGTGTTGCCAATAAACAAAGTCACCCAGCTCTATAAAATCAAGCAACATTTAGGAAAAGAACATTAGATTCTTCCTTATACCAGAAAGCATTTATCTTGTATCTACTTCTGAATACAATAATGGATTGTGAAATCTATTGACAATTTCAAATTTTAAACCATTTCCCATGTGTTCTATGAATCTGAACTACAAAAAGCCATTTAGAAAGTGTGCCATTTAATTGTGTATTCTCTTTATTATTTAGTGCACTCAAATTCATATACTTCCAATCCATTTGGTTGTGAATAGCCTCGTTAGTTTTGGGTTTGTGTATCCCTCATTACTTACATTCTCTTGTTTATTGGCCACATAGTATTTCTAATCTGTGGAGTGTCTGCCTATGTGGTAATATTCAAAGCATTTAGCAACTGGTGGAGGAAAAATTAACAAAAGTCAGGCTAATCAGAAAGTCTGGGTGGAAGAGATATCCAGAGAGTATTATAATTTTTGAATAAACCCATGCATTTTGTATTTCCCACCACTTCCTATAAGATTGTAAGAACCATTGTTATTAATAGTTTGTGCCTTTCAGACACTGATATTTTATAAGATTTGTTATTTCTTCCTGATCTAGCTTTTTTACATAACTTTATAATTTTAATATTAATTTTAGCAATTTTTATTAATATTCCTCATTTTTATTTCATGTCTTTTTTCTGTCTGATGCTCATATAATGTTAAGGATATCATAAGCAGATTCTAAATGAGGTCCTTTTAACATGATTCTGCTAAATATTTGAAGCATGTCTATTAGATTATTAAAGACTTATGCCATAGGGGTTTGGATTCCACGTAAAATTAATCAAAGGCCTCCACATAAAATTAATCAAAGGTCTGTCATCCTTTTTTATTTTATGAACAATGAACATTTGTACTAATTTATTTCTTTACACACTGCCTTAATTATTTTAGGTTTTAGTATGCCTAATCCTCTGCCCATACCATTGCACACTTATTACATTTTGCTTGCCTGGACACTTTATAAGGTAATTTCTCTATGAGAAGAGTATCAAAAATTTGGAATTTTAACATTACCTTTGAGGAAAAAGTGAAGAAAGCTCTTTCCAATACTGTTCAAAGGCCCACTGATATTCTACTGGAGTCTGTTCTTTATCTAAGCATTACTTGAGTGAATGAAAACCTTGATTGAAGTGAGACTCAGTTCTTAGAGGGAATGTATTAAGTCTGCAAGATTTTAATTTAGTATATTTCATTAAAATTTATATGTATACATACAAATACATACATAAATATATACATACACACATATATAATGAACCTTTGTTAGAGTAAGAATATAGCTAGCAACATCAAGGGTGTGATGTATCCTGTCTAAATCTGTTGAGTAACTAAGATTCTACCTTACTGGTGTAAAAGCAGGAATAACTTAATAGGTCCCTCTCTGTCTATATTTTTCAGATTTCCTCCCTTAGAGTATTGTTAAAATTTTCCTCTTTGCAATCTACACTTACAGACCAATCTTTATTAATTATATCTCCTCCCAAGCTTCTGTTGCATTTTTATTTAGTAATGTTTAATTTGAGGGTGGCATATCTCTTCAGTTGCTTTAATATCCTAAGTACTGTTTATTTCCACTCTCATGGGTATGAAAAAATTAAAGTTTATTTAATGAGTCTTTGCTGTGTAAACATTTCCTTCATATGCTATTTACTAATTGTAATTAGGGCATGCCTATTAAAATTCTTAATGCACCGAAATTAATTTTACACACCCTTTCTAATGTGTAATGTATAAAATTACATAAGAGTAAAAACCAAATCCTTCCTATTTGACCATATTGTCATAATGCTTTAAATACATATGTACTTTTTAACAATAAATTTTATGAGATTTATACATCTATATTAAATAGAATTGAAAAATATATGAAAGAGTAGTCTTTAGACATTGATTTTTATAATGATCACTACCTGAACAGTATAACTTCACATGGATGTGTAATCTTTACCATTGGTTAGTCAAAATTTTAATTCCCATTATTAATAAATAATATTTAATATCATTGAGCACTTTAAATCCTTAGTAATAGATTTGTTGAAAAATAATATAGTCATAAACTTACTCTTGAACTTATTTCTCAGATTTTTGGCTCTATAATCATATATGTTATTTTATTCAAATGCAATTTTATTCTTTAACCATAAAAACAAAAATGTGAGTCTAAAATATTGGGTTTTTTTAACTTATAATGGAGTAGTCATGTTATAGTTGAATGAAATTATGAGTTACAGTGGCAGTTCCAGATGCCTCTATGTACATATAATGATCAATATTTGTAACTGGCTTACTCCTTCCTCAAACTGTCATTCCTTCTGATTAGAAGATTTTTGTTGCCCTTTTCATCTAGTAGGGATAAATACATGTCTACTTGTACATAAATATTTCTTTTTTCCTTGTGATACTCTTATTTTTGCTTGGTATTTTTATGAATATATTTTACTCTTTGACAATTTCACACACATATTTGATAATTTTTACTTTCCAAACACACTTTCCTCTTTTTCTTGTATATGCCAGCTCCTATACCCCATCTACTTCTGCCCTACAAATCTCTGTCTTCTATTGAATATGTTTTATCTCACATTGTGTCCCATTGAGTTAAACTCAAGCTGTAGGAGGTCTTTCTTGGTGAACTTTCTTTTGACATCCAGCTTCAAAATAATGATACAGAAAAATTAATATTATGAAAGTTTGGCCTTAGTTCTGTTTCCAAATAGCTCTTATAATTTAAATTAACTGATTCCTATTAATCTGCATTTTGTCATGTGGCTCTTTATCTCTCCTCAGTTCTATGGCATCCTTTTGCTCTGCATCTCACTAGTGAAATCTACAGACCTCAGATTCTAACCCAGAGTTTGTATCTCCGTCTGGAAGTCCCATGTATCCTCTCCTGTCTACCTATTGGCCATTCAGCTTTTTATTAAACCAATCACAAGGACATAGTTTTACATAGTATACATATATACCACAACATTTCCACCTTTTTTTTCTAAATAAAAAGTAAAGGTTTTAACTCTAATACAGTAAAACTATATACAATAATAACAGTTATTAGGTATTGTCTAAATAAAAATGAAAGGTTTAACTCTAACATAGTAAAATTATATATAATGTGAACAATTATCACATAAGAATTACATTTACAATGTTCAGCAAATTAGTGTTTGGCAAACTCATAGAAATACTGTACTATCTACCCTGTCTTGATGAGTTCAATGTTTTAAACCTAAACAACTTTCGTTTACAACTTGCATTACTAGTCAATAAATATCCTTTTAGACCTTAAAACATTTTCTTAGAAAAACAACCTAAGCTTTAATGTCTCTCAACCTTATAAACTTAACATCTCTTTTGTAAGTTTTTCTGAATTAGGTAACAAACAAAACAGTATAAGTATCTGGTCTTCAACCCCATCAGAGACCTGAGAAGGATACAGTATTACCCGAGTAAACAGAAAGTGCAAAGCAATCAATTTCCAAAGTTATAGAAATGACAGAGATATCTGGCTGCCTGGACAGTCACTTAGCATTCCTCTGCAATGTTGGAGTACCCATCTTTAGCCTTCAGGCCTAGAATATCTGACAAACTTTTCTGCAGCACAGGAATTTTGAAAGACTGTCCTACCTTGTCTTGGCAAAGTTTGGCAGTTGCCTTCTTTTGTATCCTGTTTGTCCAATTTACACTGCATATTGTCAGCAGTTGAAACAAGGGCAGTATCATGCCCAGTGGCTAACTTTACCACAAATGAAAGCAAACTCTATATGGAGGTTCTTTGATGGCCATCATCTTCTCTGAAGTAGATTGATGTTGCCAGGAGCAGATTAATCTCACTCTTGTGAAAAGGCTTGTATTAATAAGACATCTTAAATCTCATATTATGTAAATCTCCAAAGTGTTTGAAGATCACTTATCTATCTAAAATATATCTGTTTAACCTTGAAAACATACCTCACATGACTATAAGTTTGATTGTTATAGATGACTACCTACCTGCATTTAATTATCCTCAATAGTTTATAATAATAGCTTTCAAGGACTGAAAGTTTACATTACAGTGTTAAATGAGCTGCATAGGTATAATATCTTAAACAATAGTAGAAACATATATATATAGAGAGAGAATGTTATAAAAATAGCCTTAAATTTGTATCAATATATAAAAATCCATACCAATGTAAAATACTTGATTAGTGGTTGCTTTTTAGTTTAAATGTAGAGTCAATAATATACTCTTTTATCCTATCATTCTTTTATCCTGTCATTCCCTGAATCTAACTTCCTTTGCTTACTTTCCTCCATGACCATGATGAATGACAACTTGCAACTAACCTCTCCTAAACAATGACAAACATCTATAACCCACTGAATGACCAAAAACTACCCACCCCATCTCTTGGGAGTGTGGGTGTCATGTTCTCTAGACTGTTTTCTATTGTCTGGGGGTGATAACATCTTCAGGGATCCTAAGAAAATTGGGATAATTGTCAACTCCTAGGAAAACTAGCTGTCTCATTTGTTGTCCAATCTCTATGTTATGGGAAGTGAAGGGCTTATCTGAAGTCCTGGCTGGAGTAGTCTATGAGTCTGGACCATCTCAGCTAGCAGTGCTGAGGTTGTTCTGGACACAGTTTTTTGAGGAAACTGTAACAGAAGCATTCTGAGAGGCTGGATCATCTGGACTACTAAAAACACACAAACGCTGAAAGGTAACATACATATCTGCATTAACATGAGTGTGGAATGTGCTATGTGCAGAAGTCAGCTAATTTTTTTTTTTTTTTATGTTTGAGCAGGTAAAAACCATCTGTCAACTTTGTAAGTCTGTTTGGACTTCATAACTAAACTTACATGAGGACTTTATAGCCAGTAAGATTTATCATTTCTCATCTAGTCTCAGAGCTGTTCCCATGTACAGGAAACAGCATATATGGCACCTGTTTTTCAGTTTTTCTTGCTTTCTTTCTTCATGTCTGTAGCCAAGATTTTCAGGAGAGCTCCCCTGGTCAATTCTGAACTTTACTAATTTTGATAAAATCCATAGTTTTTTAATTTCCTGTGAAAACAAAAGCATGACCTCTCCCCCAAAATTACACATTTCCTGACTTCTGTTCTGAACTTAAGACATCCTTAAAATGTATAAGCTGATTTGATTTAGCAGTTTTGCCACTATCCAATGTCTCTCAGAGATTGTTTTTATCATTAGCATTTAAAAATTAATAAAGCATGGCATATGATCCAGACTCTCAGTTTTATAATATTTCCTATCTTTATGTAGTTTATTCTACTTACATTATTTTACTCTCTGTTTAAAGACTTTATTTTATTTTATTTTATTTTATTTTCTCTCTCCCTCCCGTTCTTTTACTTGCCTCATATCTGTTTGCTTGTCTACCATGCACGCCTGGCCTTGGGCTCTGTCCCCAGCACATCTATACTCTATCTTCAACTTTTCCCACTTGTAAGAGGGGTTCATTTTGATGGGTTTTGAGGTGTTTGAATGGCCACCACAAGCTCGTAGACTTAAATGCTTGGCCCCCAGTTGGTGGAACTTTTTGGGAAGGATTAGGAGATGTGGCCTTGTTGGAGGAGGTGTGTCACTGGAGGTGGGCTCTGAGGCTTCAAAAGCGCATGCCAGGTCCAGTATCTCTCTCTCAGCCTTCAGACCAGGATGTAACACTCTCAATTATAGCTCCCTTGCTGTGCCTGCCTGCTTCCTGTCATGATGATCTGGACTAACCCTCTGAAACTGTAAGACCCCCAATTAAATGTTTCCTTTGTTTTTGTTTTTGTTTTTTCGAGACAGGGTTTCTCTGTGTAGCTTTGTACCTTTCCTGGATTTCTCTCTGTAGACCAGGCTGGCCTCGAACTCACAGAGATCCGCCTGGCTCTGCCTCCTGAGTGCTGGGATTAAAGGCATGCGCCACCACTGCCCGGCCAAATGCTTCCTTTTATAACTTGCCTTGATCGTGGTATCTTTTCACAACAATAGAACTTACTACAACAGATTTAGATTTGGGAAGGACTTAAAAAGCTTAAAGGACTTCAAGGAGGAAATGAGATATTCTTTCTTTCCTGCTCTTCCCAACATTTATAACTAATAAAGAAGTCTCTGTGTCATGATTTAAGAGCTGGTTGGTGGCTCAAAAGAAAATGCTTGCTACTGCTCGGCCCAGCTTAGGCTTGTTTCTGGATAGCTCTTTTAACTTAACTTAACCTGTTTCTCTTTATCTACCTTTTGCCTTGGGCCTTTTTATTTTTCTTTCCTTCTGTCTATCTTTTTTTTTTTTTTTCTGATCTCAAGGCAAGCTTTATTTTTCAGAACACAAACAGAATATCACACAACAACTGTGAAAAAACAAATCCTTGGGCTATATAAGCATATGTGGTGCTGCTCAGTCATATATATAATAGTTCCCATTTTTTTTTCTCTTTTAGGAATCAACATACAGTTTTCTACAGTGGGTAAAACAATTTACATTCCTACCAATGACATCATGTTGTTGCTTCTATTCAGTTTCCTTGCTAGGTAACACAGGTACCCTGATAATCCATTGTGATTTTGATTTGCATTTCCCTGACAACAATTGACACTGAACACTTATTCATAAACTTGGCCACCATTTCTGTCATTTTGACAAGGCAGCTACTCAGTTCTTTTGTGCATTAATTTATTTATTTATTTTTTTAATTCTATGACATAGCCTTTATTTAACTTGTTCTTCCATTACCTAATGTGTTCCCAGATAAACATACTATTGCTCCTTTTACACTCTCCAGTGTCTGCTCATATCTCACCTTCTCACAAAGGCCATCTGTAGCCTTCTCATACAGCCAGCAATGGTTATTTCACATTATATTCTACCTCTCTACCTACAGCATCTAAAACAGTACCTGAAAACATCTACTCAATAAACATACAAAGCAACAAAACATACTGTACTATTTTCCTGTGAGTAATTCTTCAGTCACCTTTACTTACATATACTATATACGTATATATGAAACTGGTTTATCATCGCACTAAGTGTTTCTTCCCAATCGGGCCTCTCTCGGGGGTGAACATTTCTATGTAGCTCTGGAACAAAATCATCCTCTTCAGACTGTATTGAGGACTTCATCTTCCTTCTTTAGGTTGGATTTTTCCTTCTAGTGCTTTCTGTAAGGCTGGGTTTGTGGATAGGTATTGATTAAATCTGGTTTTATCATAGAATATTTTGTTTACTCCGCCTATGGTGATTGAGAGTTTTGCTGGATATAATAGTCTAGGTTGGCATCCGTGGTCTCTTAGTGTCTGCATAACATTTGTCCAGGACCTTCTAGCTTGCATAGTCTCTATTGAGAAGTCTCGTACTGCGCCTATCACCGGTGCGCCCGGCGATCCGCTCACCCGCAGGCCTGGGGAGACCGCACAGGAAGGATCGATCCAAACCACAGATGCCCGAGGAAGACAGAGAAACTCTGATGTTCTAGCCAGCTTTTCTTAACTTAAATTAATCCTTCTATCTTTTTTTCTCTGAGCTTTTATCTTTCACTTTTTCTGTACACCTTTTTTGACGTCTTTCTTTGTGGCCCTGTTCCTCTTACTTCCACATCAGTTCATCATCCTATTTTGCTGTCACACATGGCCCACCAGTGGCAGCTGCCTTCTTGATTCTGGTTGCCTCCTTCTGTCTATCTTACATTCATCACTTCTCTGTCTGACTGGTCGGTGGTGTCCTGGCTTCTTGCTCCAGGTATGTCTTTCCTTTTCTCCCTCATTCCTCTTCCTCCTTCTCCTCCTTCTTCTCGTTTTTCTCTTCTCTCATTCTTCAATTTTATTATTTTATTTTTAAACTATTTATTTTTTATTATGACTGTCTATACCCATTTTCTTTTCTTTCTTCATCACTTAAGTACATCTTTAAGCATACTGTACCTGTTAAGAGTTTTTCTAGGTCTGGATGTGGCTTTTCTGTGTGTTTGTAGTATTTCTCTGACCATGTGTGCCAAGCCTTAAAGGGACAGGCTATTCACCATGCAGCTCTGGTGTTAGCAGCTGGCTCTGGTGTGTGAGAGCTGAGCCTCATGTCTGCAGGCCCCAGCTGAGAGCTACAATTACCTGCCCCAGATCTGGGACTTTTGGGGGGTTTGTGCTGTTGTAGGCATTTTTACCTAGTCTCCTGCCACCACGTAACTTGCTGACTGTTCATAAACCTCATTCAAGTGCTCAGGAAAACAGTCATGCCTCTTTACACCATGGACTCCAAATGTTGTCAGGCTTTCTTGTCGAACTTTCTTTGGACTGCCAGCCCCCAAATAATGACACAGAGAATTATTATTAATTATGAAAGTTTGTCCTCAGCCTAGACTTGTTTCCATCTAGCTCTTATAATTTAAATTAACTTGTTTCTATTAATCTGCATTTTGCCATGTGGCTCTTTACTTCTCCTCAGTACCATGATATCTGACTTGCTCAAATTCTAGCTGAGAATTCCTGTCTTTCCCTAGAAGTTCTGCCTATCCTTTCTTGCCTAGCTACTGGCCATGCAGTTTTTATTAAACCAATCACAATGACATATCTTTACACAATATACAAATATCCCACTATCCTGCAACACCCAGCCATGTATAGGTGACCATTTTCTGAAACTATCCATCATCATAGGCATCATAGCTGAGTACTAAGTCTTCTCTCCAAGGATCTGTTAGTTGCCCATAGTTCAGCACTTAGTGGTAGGACCCCATGGGCCCCTCTCTGTCCATAGCTGACTATTGATTAGAACATCTTGTACAGGCCAATACAAGTAAATTCATGACTGCTGTGGCCATCCTGTGTTTAAAAGATGACATTTTGCAACCTTTCTTCCCTTCTTCAACTCTTATAATCTTTCTACTTCCTCTTCTGAGATAAACCCTGAGCCTGAAGTGTATGGCAAAATGTCTGGTTTAGCAAAGCCTCAACTCTTGATTATTCTCAGCATTTTGTGCAGGCATAAGTCTCTGAGTTCACCACCATTTGCAAAGACAGACTTTTATGATTGAGGCTGAGGTAGCCTTTGTCTAGGTTATGAACATGGTTGTTTAGAAGGTGTTTTAGTGCAATGCCAATTAGCTTTGCCGCAGTAGTCAATTCCCCATGAGGGCCTAACTTCTCCTCAGTCGTGTGTTTTTATGTTTTTTTTTAGTATCAGGCGTGTATTCCTTCTTGTGGAACAGGTCTCAGTTAGTATTAAAGAGTGATTGGTTTCACTTATAAGTTGTACCACTATTTATACCCTGGGAATATTTTACTGGCTAATTGGAGTTCATAGATGCCTAAGACTCGAAGCCTGCAAGCAGCCATCTGGAGGTGTGAAAGTTAGCCCTCAGAACGGAAGCTTCCAATAGGTTTCAATCTTGTTTTCTGTATATCTTACATTCAAAATATATGGTGTGATCAAAAATAGAATCTTATCAACTCATTCTGGTGGGCAAGCAAGCAACTTACCAGTAACAAAGGCCTGAATTGGTATAGTTTGAAGACTATTCTTATCTTTTATTATATATGAAAATCAAATACTTAAAACAGCAGTTCTCAATCTGTGGGTCATGACATCTTTGGGAGGTCAAATTACCTTTTCACAGGGATCACCTGAAACACAGAAAACACATGTTTACATTAGGATAAATACAGTAGCAACATTACAGATATGAAGTAACAATGAAAACAATTTTATGGTTGTGGGTCTCCACAACATGAAAAACTATACTAAATGGTTGGAGCATTAAGAAGGTTGAAAGCCCTGTACTTAAAGATAATAATACTTTTTCTCTCCAATAATACTTTTGTAATTTTTTCAAACCTACTAAATGATTTTCAGTATCATTTTCTTTTCAGATGGATCTGGAAAGTCTCTTGGTATTTCACTTTTGGGTTTTCCTTTTCTTTTATGCATTATTGTTTAATTGTGTGGGAGCAATTCAGTGGCAGAGGAATTGCATATCATGTTTTACAGCCTGAGTATGCTCTTTAGCACTTTGAAAAATAAAGTATCTAAATACAACAGTAAATCTTAATAAATTTGGTATTTTCCTTGTACATAGTATAACATTCATTTTCTTTTCAATTAAAATTTCATAATTTTCAGATTTCTTCACTAAGCAATGTATTAAATAATTTGAAATAAGTGATTTAATGCAAATGGATATTGGATATTTTAAAATAATAAATATTTGAAGTAATATCATTATAAAATGACTGTTTTAAAATACAAAAAGGGAAGTATATAAAATTAAGTACAATAAAAATACACCAGTTTATTGACTGGGTGGTGGTGGCACATGCTGTGGTGATATTTTAATTATGCTGAAATGTGATTTTATTCATATGTTAATAAATAAAGTTTGCCTGGAGATCAGAGGTCACATAGTGAGCCACAAGCAGAGTCAGGCAGTGGCACCCCACACCCTTAATCTGATCACATGGCAGGCAGAGTCTCTGTGTGTTCAAGGACACAGCTAAGCATGGTGATAGGAGCCTTTAATCCCAATACCAACCATAAAGACCTGGAGGTCTGTATAGATAGGCAGTGAAGAGGAAGTCATGTTGCTGGGCTTAGAGCCAATGAGAAGGCAGAACAGGAAAGCAATAAAAGTTCAGGTTAGGCAGGAAGAAGCTCTCTCATGTGGGAAACTAAGGTAAGCTAAAGCATAGTCAGTGGCTCTTTGCTATTGCTCTGATCTCTTTGGCTATTACCTCTGTATTTGGCTCTGTTTTTCTTATTTACTAAGACTATTTAGAAGTTTGTCTACAGCATGCCTTTAATCCCAGCACTCAGGAGGCAGAGCCAGGTGGATCTCTATGAGTTCTAGGCCAGCCTGGTCTACAGAGCAAGATCCAGGACAGGCACCAAAACTACACAGAGAAACCCTGTCTGGAAAAACAAATAAACAAACAAAAAGTGTTTATTGTAGAATACATAATTTGTGTTCACCATCTTTTTGTTCTTTTTATTTTATAGGATTGTAGTTCAGGCTGGCTGTGGACTCACTGTGTAAGAAAAAATGACTCCCAACTCTTGGTCTTTCTATATCTATCTCTCAAGTTCAGAGAAAACAGGCATGAGTCATCCTACTTTGGTTATTATGGTTCATTTTAAAATTAAGTCTATATGAACATGAGATATATGTCATACATACATTTATATGTTTATGTATCTGTATGTATTTTTATTTATTTATGAATATTTATGTTTATTACTAGAAAGAAATATAAAAATAGAACAAAATAATACAATATATCATAGAAAATTGTAAAATAGAGAGATCACATTATTATCCCAAATCTCTGGTTCAAACAGATATTCATTCTCTCAGTGCACCGCAGAATAAAGAGTGATTTGTGAGTTTACATAAAATAATCAGCATTTAGTTATTGGATCCATGCCATACTTTACATAATGTATCTATGTCTGAATTATTGATGTATATGATTCCAGTACTAAACAATGGAGAACAAGAAAAAAAATATGCTCTGTCTAAGTGGTCCTGAGGTAGATGTTAACCCTATTAGACTTTGAAGGCCAACTTGGTGTAGCTAGACTCTGGACTAGATTCACTTTTTCAGTTAACCTTCTTGTGTTGATAGAATGACTATTTGAGAACTGTTATTTTAAAATTCAACAGTTCAAGAAACACTGCCAAGTCAGAAAGGCATTTTAACAACAACAATTTTAATTATAATTCATAATAACATTTTAGGTATTTTTATCTGAAACTGTCTTTTTAACTTTTTAAAATTTTATTGATGAGATTATAATTTGATTGCATATATTCCTTTCCTTTCCTTCAACCAAACTCTCCCATATACCCTTCATCACTCTCCTTTAAATCTATGGCATCATTTTTTTACTAGTTGCTTTTAGCATATGTATATGTATATACATATATATTCCTAATTATAACCAGTTCAGCTAGTGCTAAGGCACAATAATGAGCCCAAACTCAACCTTGAGTGAAGAAATACACTTGATTTTCTTCCATGGTAGTAAGCAAGCACTGCAGATCAGTGCAGGACATGAATGCATAATTCTATAATGCAGGGAATGATAAGGATAAATTGGAGTCTAAGCAGCAGCATTTATATATATTTGGTTGAGTTTCTTCTATTCAATAGATAAATTCTTCTATTCATTTCTTCTCAAATGAATTGTTTATACTCCTTTACTAATAAATTTTGTAATGATTTTAACTAACAATCAGTTAAAATGGCTGTAAATTATTATTTTCTTTCTTCTTTAATTAAAATATTTATTATAACATTAATTGCAATCATGGTGTATGTTTGTGTGTATGTGTATCTGATGTGTATGTGATATATGTGCATATGAATGAGGACGCATATGTACTGCAGTGTCCATGTAGAGGTCAGAGGACGACTTTCATTCTGCCATGATTTCTGGGGATTGAATTGAGGTGGGCATGATTGTTACATGATAGCTTTCACTTGCTGAGTCATCTTCATAGCCCCGCCCGCATTATGTTTTTCCCAGTTACATATTCCTGCCATCTAAATAAAATCCTGATTCAGTTTTAACCACTATTTTGTCTTGGCACCACTATGGCTTGAAAACCTATAGTTACCAAATTTAGTGCTTGACTTTTTCCCCCTATTTTTAATTATCCAAATATTTTAAGTTTTCTAGTTATGTTTCTAGCAAACCTTGTTTAGTTCAGAATTTCACTCAACCCTCTTCTCTTGGCTTTACTCTGATATAATGACCAGCTACTCCAGAAGGCCTGTGGTACATTTTCACATTTGGGTTAGTAAGGGTTCATGCTCTTTTATAACTCAGGGATTTTTTTTCTCCTACAGAACCGAGTAGAAGGCTGAAGCTGTCCTCCAATGTGATGGGAAAGGAATCCACCTTACAGTTTGACCACTTCAGGAAGCAGGAAACAGGGAGAAAGGACCTTGTGACCCATCTCCCTTTCCTTTTAAGAGGTCACATACAGCGGCAGGAAGCACTGTCTCCGTCAGGCCCTATAGCCCAAGGTCATGGGCAGAGGAAATACCACTACATTTCAATGCTTTTCCAAAACACAGGGCAATTTTATAAGCAGGCCAGCTTCTCCAGACAGAAGGCACACATCCACCCATTCTAACCTCTAAGTAGGAGGCTTCTGTATCCTGGAATGAGAGCAAGTATATCCCAGCATGGAGGAAATGCCTGTTATTCCTTTATTTAACAATTTTTGGTCATTATTCTTTGGTGAAAGCTTATGGCCTATGCAAATGTGTAACTGATAAATACATATATAGACCAATGCATGTTTAACTTCATTTTGTAAATACATTGTTCCTTACAAGATTTCATAAATAATACATGAAATTATTTTTTCTTTCATTTTTTAAAATATTTCTTTTTTATAATTAATTTAATTTTATATATCAGCCATGAATTCCCCCATCCTCCATCCTCCCATCCCCCAGCCTTCCCCACCAATCACCCCTCATTCCCACCTCCTCCAAGGCAAGGTCTCCCCTGGGGAGTCAGCCCAGCCTGGTAGACTCAGCTCAGGAAGGTTCTGTCCCCTCTTCCCTACACCAAGGCTGAACAAAGTGTCTCAGCATAGGCCCTAGGTTCCAAAAAGCAGCTCATGCACTCAGGACAGGTCCCAGTTCCACTGCCTGGGGACCTCCTAAACAGTTCAAGCTAATCAACTGTCTCACCTATCCAGAGGCCCTGGTCCAGTGGTTCACAGTTCATGTGTTTCCATTAGATTGACTATTTGTCCCTGTGCTTTTTCCAAACTTCATTTGGAAAAACAAAAAACCTAGGATAGCCAAAAGAATCCTATACAATGAAACAACCTCTGGAGGCATCATGATCCCTGACTTCAAGCTCTACTATAGAGCTACAGTAATAAAAACAGCTTGGTACTGGCATAAAAACCGTCATGTGGACCAATGGAATCAAACTGAAGACCCTGACATCAATCTGCATACCTATCAACATTTGATTTTCGACAAAGAAGCCAAAACTGTACAGTGGAAAAAAGAAAGCATCTTCAATAAATGGTGCTGGCATAACTGGATGTCAACATGTAGAAGACTGCAAATAGATCCATATCTGTCACCATGCACAAAACTTAAGTCCAAGTGGATCAAAGACCTCAACATAAATCCAGTTACACTGAACCTGCTAGAAGAGAAATTAGGAAGTAGTCTTGAATGCATCGGCACCCAAGATCACTTCCTAAATATAACACCAGTAGCACAGACACTGTGAGAAACAATTAATAAATGGGACCTCTTGAAACTGAGAAGCTTTTGTAGGGCAAAGGACACAGTCAGCAAGACAAAATGACAGCCTACAGAATGGGAAAAGATCTTCACCAACCCCACATCTGACAGGGGGATGATATTCAGAACATATAAAGAACTCAAAAAATTAGACATCAAAATACCCAACAGTGCATGTTTGACCAGCAGTATGGCGGGAATGAGGCATCTGCAAGTGGCACATTAAACTGCGTGGTGGATTTAGCCTTTGCTAGTACAAAACAAAAAGAGGTTTCTGGGCTACACGCTGCTTTGATAGAAGCATAGACCCACGAAGGCTCCCAGAGCTGGCGGTTAACGTACCACTGCCATGTTGGGAAGCTGAGGTGGGTGGAGCCAGCAGCCACAGCACTGTTTCCGTCTTAGAATGCTGCAGTTTAAAGCAATAGGCTCAAGGTAATATAAAAAATAAGCCACGTAAAGATGGCTACCACACAGAGAATCTGGATTATGTTCTCTTTGATACTCGTAACTGAAGAAAAACATTTGATTGCAAAAACTGTTGAGTTATGCCAAAATGTATATTTTAAAGGTACCTTGACTTCAAAATTTGGATGTAAGGATATGTTGCTTTGGAAAGGAAGCTCTGCTTTTGTTTCCACAGAAAGCCAGAGACTATGGATTTGTTCCAGATTAAGATACATCAGGTTTGACCAGCCAAGACCCCCTGAAAGGTCTCCTATGACACCATGGCCCAGATGTTCCAACATCCAGAATGGTTTCAAGGCAACTGGCTCAGATGATACACCCTCAGGGACTACTCCATAATCCTAAAATTTTCTTTGTGTCCCCATAAGATACAGCACCCCCCTCCAACAGGAAGTAGTAAGAGAAGCTACACCCAAATATACCAAGCTGGCTTTGGAGATGTGTAAAAGTTAAAACCTTCCTCTTTAAAAAAAAAGAAAGAAAAAAAAAGAAAAGGGGAAGTGCTGTGGGATGGTCTGTATGTCAAATTGCTCTGATTGGTCAATAAATAAAACACTGATTGGCCAGTGGCCAGACAGGGAGTATAGGCGGGACTAACAGAGAGGAGAGTTCTGGGAAGTGGAAGGCTGAGGCAGGAAGACACTGCCAGCCACCG